>PVLD010031460.1:0-15706 GCA_004027595.1 Dinomys branickii | reverse complement strand
AGGTTCATATATGCAAGCAGTATGGAAACACTCTTGTTGCTCGTATTAGTAGTTTGGGGTGAGTCCTGAAGCCTGTGGACTCGTCCCATTGCTGTCAGGAACAGATGGTGATTGCGCAGGCCGCCGAGGCTCAAGGTGCTCACAGAGGGCGATCAGGGTGGGGGCCGAAGCCTAGTAACTCAGTTCATGCTTCCTGCTTGATGTTGGAGTGAGAAGGGCGTGGGGCCGTGTGATCCACCTCCATCTGCAGCTCTCTCTTGCTGTTGTGCTCCAGTTCCCATTTGTTCCTTGGCTGGATCCCTGGGAGTTGCTGTGGCTCTGATGTCGCTGCCAATGCACCCCACCGCTCCCCACTGGCAGCCGCCCACACAGTGGAGAGGCAGCAGGCCACAGCCTCGAGGCAGGCATAGAGCTGGGTGTGGTGGGATGTGTACTGGCTACTCTGGCTCCACCTTGCCTCCAGGTGCTGATTAGGAAGGTTGCTGCAGGGTGGGGGACTCCGCTTCAGTGGCTGTTGCAACCTCTCATCCTCACACTGGATTTGACAACAGTTCCCAACCACCATTGCCTCTTTTCCTGGCCACGCCCTCTCCTCTCCAGACCTGGACCAGCTCTTGGAACTCTGCTCTCCCCTGGCCGAGTCGGGAGGCTTCCATGAGCGTGGGTCTCCGAGGCTGAAGCTGCGATTGCTGGAACGAGGGTTTGGGCCAAGAGTGTGTTTGAAGCAGTGGCTTCCTCTTTCTCTGTCTCTTCTCCCTCTGACTGTGCCGCGGTGGCCCTCCGATCCTTTCCTCCAGGAGAGGTTTTGCTTGGTCTTTCCTAGGGCTTCAGTTCCCATTTCAGATCCTTCTTGGGTTCAGGGTACACACCTCTCTCCTTTCTGTCTTCATATTGCTATATTCCATTATCTGGGTGGTAATCCTCTGGGAGGTTCTCTCTCTGCTGCCTACCCGGTCGCCATCTTCCTGGAAGCTCCTTTTTTCTTGTTTTAGGTAGTACTGGGTGCGATGCTGCTGAGCTACATCCCCCATCTTTTTTTTGTTTTTTTCTTTTGAGACATAGTCTTACTAAATTGAACTTGTGATCCTCCTGCCTCTGCCTTCCAATGTACTAGAATTTTGCCAGCACATGTGGCTTTTGGCTTCATTGATTTTTCTCCAATTTCTTCCCTACCCCAAAATGCCTCCTTCAGTAGTGGGAATTGAACACTTAGCTATATCCCCAGCCTTTTTTTCTATTTTTCTTTTAGTTTTCGAGACAGGTTGTCACTAAGATGCTAAGTTTTTCTAACTAGGCTGAAACTTGTGGTTCTCTTGCATCAACATCCAAGACTCCTGGGATTACAGGTATGTACCACCATATGTGACTCATTTCCCATTCTTTTGATAACAGAACCCTGACTTGGGAGACTTGTTTGCCTCTGTCTGTCTCTTAAAGTGCCTGGGGATTGAGTCTAGGGTCTTGTGCGTGCTCGGAAGGTGCTCCACCACTGTGTTACACTCCTGCACTGGATTTGAGAGAGTTGAGTGATCACTTGTTCTCATTGAATATAGTCTAGAAGAACTATAAGTCATGGTGTACTGCCCTCCTTTAATCAAGGGATGGGCCATGACCCGTACTAAACCAGCTCGATCTTGAGTAGGGCAATGAGTCTCCAAATACAAGTGGGTGTCATGTCACAATGCAGTTTCTTAGTGGGACCTGAGGGTCTTCATTTCTACCAAGCTCCCAGCTGATCCCAGTGCTGCTGATTTACAAATTGTCCTTTGAGCAGAAATGGAATAGAGTGAGCAAATGGCTGGAGTATTTTTATCTAGTTGCATCAACCTTAAAAGACCAATAATCCAAAGCTGCTCTGGGTTCTATTCTCTCTGACCTGAATCTTCAGTTTTTTCTTTCACTCTGCAAGCTCGCTCTCTTTCTCTCTCTCTCATATATATATATATATATATATATATATATATATATATATATTCTAGCCAGAAATCTCCTTACTAGTTTTCATGAAGTCTACACTTCCAACAAAAGTGGAGAAGGTTCTTTCTTCCACACAGCCCCTCCAGGATTTGTTGTTGGTTGAGTTCTTGATGATAAGTCATTTTTGCTGGGGTGAGATGAAATCTCAGTGTTGTTTTAATTTGCATCTCTCAAATGACCAATGATTTTTGTTTGTTTGTTTGTTTTTTTGCGGTACTGGGGATCAAACTCAGGACCCTGCGCTTGCTAGGCAGGCGCTTATTCCACTGAGCTATATCCCCAGCCCCAAAGGAAAGCATATCTTTTTTTTTTTTTTTTTGGCGGTACTGGGGATCAAACTCAGGACCCTGCGCTTGCTAGGCAGGTGCTTATTCCACTGAGCTATATCCCCAGCCCTTTCAAATGACCAATGATGTTCAACATTTTTTTCATATATTTATCTGATGTTTGTATTTCTTCATGTGAGAAGTGTGTATTTATCTTGGATGACCAGTTTTAGATTGGGTCTTTGAATTTGAGGGGTCTGATTTGTAAAAATTCTTCATATGTTCTAGGTATAAGTCTTTTGTCTGAGGGACAATTGGCTAAATTATTTTCCCATTCTGTGGGTTGTCTTTTCACTCTTTTGATGATTTCTTTTAATGTGCAAAAGCCTTTTAATAAGATGAGATTCCACTTGTTGATTCTTTGAAGTATTTCCCAAGCGGCCTGGGTTTTGTTTATGATCTCTCTGCCTACATCTATGTCTTCAAGACTTTTACCTACTTTCTCTACCAGTAGATTTAGTGTTTCTATTTTAATATTTAGATCTTTGATCCATTTTGACATTAGTATGTGGTGATAGATATGGCTCTAGTTTTAATCTTTGGCATGTAGAAAACCAGTTTTTTCAGCACCATTTATTAAAGAGCCTATCTTTCTTCAAGTGAACATGTTTGGGCATTTTGTCAAAGATAAGGTGGCTGAGTGATTTTGGAGTTGTGTCTGCATCTTACAATCTGTTCCACTGATCTTCAGGTCTGTTTTTGTTTTCCAGTACAATGCTATTTATCGCAGTAGGCTTGTAGTATAATTTCAAGTCAGGGTTTGTGATGCCTCCTAATATGCCTTTGTTGCCCAGAATTGCTTTTACTATTCTAGGCCTCTTCTGGTTCCAGATGAATTTTAGCAATATTTTCTCTAGATCTGTGAGGTATGCTAATGCAGTTTCGATCAGAATTGTATTACATTTGTATAATAATTTTGAGAGTATGGCAATTTGTTATGGTTGTGTCTAGATGTCCCCCCAAAGCCTCAGAAGTCATGGGGTGGGCTTCTAGAGTTTTTGATTGACTCGTGGTGCAATGGGATTACAGGTGTGAGTGCTACACTCATCGTCCAGTGGGATTATGGGTGTGAGTGCCGCACCTACCCTGAACTGTGTGTAGCAGGGTGGCTAGCCTGCATATAATGTAAGGGAGGGCATGAGGCTTGCTGGCTGCTGCTCCTCCCATTTGCTCTTGATTTGTTGTCTTCTGTTGCCATCAACTCTTGCCCTCTGCCATGTGCCATGCTGTCTCAGAGCCAGCTCAGTATGGACTGAAACCTCCACAAACTGTGAGCTGAATAAACCTTTCCTTCTTTAATTTTGGGTGTCAGGTACTTTGTCCCAGCAACGAGAAACAGTAATCAAGACACCATTGTATGGGGCTGGGGATATAGCTCAGTGGAATAAGTGCCTGCCTAGCAAACACAGGGTCCTGAGTTTGATCCCCAGTACCGCCAAAAAAAAAAAAAAAAAAAGACACCATTGTTACTATGTTGGTTCTTGCTATACATAATCAAGGGATATCTTTTCATTTTCTAATAGCCTCTTCAACCCCCTTTTTAAGAGTACTTTACTTTTTTCTTTGATACTGAGAATCAAACTCATGACCTCAGGCTTGCCAGGCAAGCGCGTATGTTGCTGAGCTATATCCCCGGCCTATACTTTTCAACATATAGATTTTTACGTCCTTTGTTAGATTGACTACTAAGTGTTTCATTTTTTGGATGCTGTTGTGAAGGATGTGGTTTCTCTAATTTCTCTCAGTGAGTGTGTTGTTTGTGTACAGGAATGCTATTGATTTTTGAGTGTTTCCTTTGTATCCAGCTACACTACTGAATTTTTTTTTATTAAATCTACCAGTCTTTTGATAGATTTTTTGGGGTTTTCTATGTAGAATATCGTGTCATCCACAAATAATGATAATTCCACTGCTTCCTTCACTATATTTATTCATTTTATTTCTTTCTCTAGTTTCTCTGGCTAATGTTTCCAGAAAAATATTGAATAGGAGTGGTGATAGTAAACATTTTTCTCTTGTTCCTGATTTTAGAGTGAAAACATCTAGTTTTTGACCATTTAGTATGATGTTGGCTGTTGCTTTCCCACAATGGCTTTTATCAGATAAAGATCCTGTATTCCAATTTTCTGTAGAGATTTTTTTTATTATGAACTTGTGTTCAGCTTTTTCAAATGCTTTTTCTGTACCTGTTGAAATGATCATGTGATTTTTGTACTTTGCTTTGCTGACATGGTGTATTACATTTATTAATTGGCATATGTTGAACCAAACCTACATACCTGGAATGAATCCTGGTTGGTCATGTTATATAAAATTCTTGTTGATTTGCTACATTCTATTTGCCAGTATCTTATTGAGGATTTTGCATCTATGTTCATTAGAGTGACTGGCCTGTAATTCTCTTTTTTGGTTGAATCCTTCTCTGGTTTTGGTATCAGGGTAATATGTGCTTCCAGGAATGAGTTTGGGAGTATTGCTTCCCTTTCTATTTCATTGAAGAGTTTGAGGAGTAATGGCATTAGATCTTTTCTGAAATTCTTGTAGACTTCAACTGTGTATCCATCAGGACCTGGGTTTTTCTTTATTGGTAGGTTTTTAATCATATTTTCAACTTCACTGACTGATATTGGGTTTTTAGAATTTTTATATCTTCTTCATATGTATCTAGAAATCTGTTAATTTCATCTGAGTTTTCCATTTCATTAGAATAAAGTTTCTCAAAGTAGGCATTTATGATCTTTTGGATTTCCACAGGATTTGCTGTGATTTCACCCCTACTTGCATGAATTTGAGTCTTTTCTTTCCTTTTTTGATAAGGTTGGCTAAGGGTTTATCAATTTTATTTAATCTTTCAAAGAACCAACTCTTTGATTCATTGATTCTTTTATTATTTTTTAGTCTCAATTACATTAATTTCTGCTCTGATCTTTATAATCTTCCATCATATGAGATTTGGTTTTGACTTGTTCTTTCCTAGAAGTTTGAGATTCAACATTCTGTTTATCTGAGCTCATTCTGTCTTTGTGATATGGGTATTTACTGCTATAAATTTCCCTCTTAGGACTGCTTTCATTGTGTCCCATAAATTCTGTTATGTTCTTCTGGTCTTAACTTTTAGTTTTAGATATTAATTTCTACTTTGATTTCATCTGTGACACTTTTGTTGTTCAGTAGGGTATTATTTAATTTCCATGTATATATGAAGTGTCTGTGGTTTCTTTTGCCATTGATTTACAATTTCATTGCACTATTGTCCGATAATATGCATGGGATAATTGCACTTCCTTTGCATCTACTTATCCATTTTCTATGGGCTAGTATGTGGTCTATTTTGTGGAACATCCCATGTGTAGCTGACAAGAATGTATACTCTTATGTTGTAGGGTAGAATACTCTGTAGACATCTACCAATTCCATTTGTTGACAGGTTTGGTTTGGTTCCAATATTTCTTTATTGATTTTCTGTCTAATTAATCTATTTTTGACAATGGGGTGTTAAGGTCTCCCATTACAATTCTGTTGGTGCTTATTTGATCCTTAATGTCCATTAATATTTGTTTTATATGGCTATGTGCTCCTGTATTTTGTGCATATATATTTATGATTGTAATCTCTTCTTGGAGTTTTCCCTTAGCAGGAATGTAGTGACTTTCTTTGCCTCTTTTGATCTGTCTTGACTTGAAGTTCACATTGTCTACAAATATAATAGCTACCCCTGCTTTTTTCTGGGCTTCTGTTGCATGGGAGATTGTTTTCCATTGTTTGACTTTCAGTCTATGAATTTCTTTTTGAGTTAAATATGTTTCTTGTATACAACATACTGTTGGATCTTGTTTCTTGATCCATTTTGTTAGTCCATTTCTTTTGATTGGTGAGTTAAGACCATTTACATTGATGGTTATAACTTACATATATTTACTTGTCCTTATCATATTATCTGCTGTTCATTCCTTGTCTTTCTCCTCTGTTAAATTGCTTACCCTGCTTGGTGGCTTACTCCTATTTGTATTATTATGTTTTGCACATTGTTTTCTCTCTCTAAAATGCCTTTCAGAACATATTGTAGAGCTGGTTTGTTGATCATGAATTTCTTCTTTTGTTCTTTGTCATGCAAGTATCTTAGCTCTCCATTAATCTCAAAAGATAGTTCTGCAAGTATATCAAGCTAGATTGGAAGTTATTTTTTCCATGACTTGGGATACTTCAAGCTCTCCTTGACTTAACAGTTTGTGTTGAGTAGTCTGCTGTACTTCTGATGGGATTGCCTTTATGGTTGATTCATTTCTTTTCTCTAACAGCTTTTATTATTCTATTCTTATGCTGAATTTCTGCAATCTTAATTATTGTATGACTTGGTGTATTTTGGTCATGGCTAATTAGAGTTCTATATGTTTCATTTACTGTTTGTCAAATTCTTTGTCCATGCTTGGGAAGTTTTTTGCCATTTCTTATGTGGACAGTTTTTTTTATGCCATTTGTGCTGACTCCTGCTTTATCTTTGACTCCAGTCACCCTTGTGTTGTTCTTCTTTGCATCATCTTGCAGCTGTTAGATTATTTTTTCATAAACCTTTAGTATTTTACAGAGATCTTTCTTTTTATGATTGATAGCCATGATCCTGTCTTATAGCTCTGATATTCTCTTTTCACTTTCCTTGATGCAGTTCTACAAGCTTCAAATGGAATTCCCTGGATATCTGTTTGAACTTTTTTCATGGATTCCATTTCTTTCCCATGTTGGACATTTATGAATTCCATCATTTTCTCATGTTCCTCTATATTTTTAATCTATGTTTATTCTAAATTTGCTGAGTAAGTCTTTAATTATGGTCATCATTTTTTTTAACCTGGGACATTATTTCTAATCTGATTCCCTCTATATTCTTGTGCTCCTGATTTTGAACTTCTGCTGGTTTCACTTCAGAAATTTCACATGGGAGGCCTCCATTTTCTTCTACCTAATTTCCCTTGGACTTGCCCTGGGTGGGCTGGAGGTCTGGGGTTGGGTTTTCCTTCTGTGTCTTGTCATTTTCTATTATTTTATTTTATTTTTTCTGTGTAGATGTCTGTATATTTCTTATAGTAAGTAGCTTTATCACTACAATTGAAGCCTTCCTAGGAAATGTCTATTCTTCACCAGTATCTTCTATGTGTAGGAAGTTCTTGGTTTTTGTGTTTGTTCCAAGATCCTACTACCTTCCCAATTTATTAAGGATGACATGTTGCCATCTATTTGGCTCAGCCCCCTGTCCTTTGGTACTGGACTATGGTAATGGTTATGACTCCAGACAGTCACAGTATAGTTACAGAAGGGAGAACAACTAATTACAATTAGGACATCCTGGCTAAAGTATTACAATTAGCAATAACATAGGATCATACATGACCTAGAATTTGAACAACTGTGCCATTTCTTTATTTGGTTTCTTTATCCAGAGGTGCAAGATCTACTGTTATATAACAAAAACCAACATAAATCTTGAACTTGTATGCAATTCGTTTCCCCCTAATAGAGTGATATTACTCTGTAGTTGGGTTATTTAACAGGTATATGAGATAAAACAGACAGAGAGATGAGAAATATAGTTGAAGCAAGGCTGAAGGACAAAGGATGGTCACATAAACTTTGGGAAGCTGGAGAAGGAGGCAAGAGTAAAAGATTGAAGGAGAAAGAAAAAGATTATTGAAACAAATCAAAAAGGTTAGGGACAGTGTTCACTCATATGAACCTATCCTAAGATGATATTTAAGGGGTCAGAGATATAGCTCAGCAGCACAATGCCTGGCAAGAGCAAGGTCCTGAGTTTAAGTCCCAGTAACAAAAAAAGAGAAATAGTTGAGGAGAAAGAAGACAAATAGAATTTTATATATATATATATATATATATATATATATATATATAAAGAAGAAGAAGGAGAAGGAGAGGAAAACTCCAACCAGACAATTAAAGGGTTTGTGTCTGGATGCCCCCCGCCACCAAAGACTCATGCAATCATGGGGAGGGCTTTTAGAGTTTATGATTGATTCATGGTCCAAAGTTGGCATTATCAAAGTGAGTGCTACACTCACCCTGGGGCATATAGTTTGCATACAGTATAAGGGAGGGAAAGAGGCTTGCTCTTCCCTCTGCTCTTCCCATTGGCTCTTGATGATTTTGCTTTTCTTCTACCACCATGAATGGTGGCCCTCTGCTATGTGCCACCCTGCCTTGGAGCCAGCCAGGTATGGACTGAAACTTCCACAGACTATGAGCTAAATAAACCTTTCTTTCCTTAATTCTGGGTGTTAGGTATTCAGCAATGAGAGAAAAGTAACCAAGACATCTGGTGTCCACTGTTCTGTGGTATTGTCCAAATCTGTGTCCCACCTATCCTGCAACAGGATTAGTGCTGGATTGGATATGGGGCTGATCTTATCCTCTGCATGTGCGGGCTGTGGCCAGCCTTTAGCCATCAGCTTTCTGGATGGCCTGCCCACTATTCCTTATCCTGTTTGTCTCTGCATTGCTCTCCTGATTGCTGTCCCACCCTCAGACAGCCCAAGGTGGCTCCCAGTCCCTTGTACAGTTGACCCCTCCCAGTCTTGTACAACTTGCTTCATTCCATAGCACTGGCTCCTCTCATGCTCTGTCCTAGTTCCACACTGTTCTGGCAGCCACAAGTTTATCCTATGTTGGTTGTTGCAAATAGAAGAGAGTGATGATTTCCTGGCTCAAGGGTGTTTGTGCTGATTGTTACAGGGTGGGGAGTGCTTGTTTCCCACTCCTGGTCCCTGTATTGCAGGTTGCAGGTCAGAGGGAGTTGGTGACTTCCTGGCCCAAGCATGCTTGTGTTGGTAGTTGTCAGTCACAGGGCAGGGATGTACGTGTCCTGGATACCATGGGTTGGTCCAAGCTATCTCTTGTGCCAGCCATAGGGGAGGAGGAGTTGTGTTGTTTCACGAGCACTCCTCAGTGCCATGACCCCTCTCTAATATTGTTGCTAGAGGTTATAGTTAATGGTTATAACATTCAACAGAAAAAGAAGATAAATAAGAAAAAACAACCTGGCAGCCCACTGAGGAGTGAGCAGACACTCACACCTATGTGCCAGCAATTTGTTGCCAGGATGTAGTGTCCTCCCTTTGCAGGAAATCAAAACTGTCAAGGAGCCTTATATTCTAGGTCTATCCTGTGTGGCTTGAGTTTGCCACACTGTTATGGTTGATACATTGTGTCAACTTGGGGAATCCAGAGGTTTGGCTGAGTGAGTCAGCAGGAAGCCAGGGTGCTTACTTTGTACACATCCTGAGCCTGTAGAAGAGAAGGGCATGGAGATTATGTGACAGGTACCGGCCCCCTGGGTGGGGGTAGGTTGTTTACAATGTAAGGGAGGGAAAGAGGCTGCTTGCCAACATTCCTTCATTTTGCTGGTTGTTTTTGCTGTGCTCTGCTGCCCTGAACAGTTTGCTCTCTGCCATGTGCCACTCTGCGTCAGAACCAGCCAAGTACGGACTGAAACCTCCACAAGCTGTAAGCTAATTAAATCATTCCTTCCTTCATTTTGGGCATTGGGTATTTTGTCTCAGCAATGAGAGAAAAGTAACCAAGACATACACCTTTGCCATCTTTCTGGTTTCTGGCCCGGAAAACTTCCTGGGAATGGTGATTCTTGGTCTGATCTAGATCCTGCTGGTGGAAAGAACACAATTTTCTAACATGGGTCCTGTGTTGGTTTGGGGTTTTTGCAAGGGGAACAATATAATACAGGACACATATTTTATAAGATTATTTATAATAGTCACCCAAAGAATCATATACAAAGAGAGTACAGGAAATCTGTGCTTTAGTCCACACACTGAAGATCAAAGAATCCAAGTGAGGGCCTGGATCCTACAATAATGTCTTTCTGAGTTCAGCTGAAGACCTAGAGCCCATGACAATGTCTCATGCTGGCCTGTTACACAGATCTGCACCAGGAAGGCCCAAAGGTCAGTGGTGGAAGATAGAAAGTGTGTACCAGCGAGATGAAGGATTGGTGGTAGCAGGCGGAGGGATCTGCACTGAGCCAGCAAGGGGTGCTCAAACTGAGAACCAGAGCTCTCCCGAAAGGTACCACAGCCATCCTCAGCAGCAGTGAGGTCCTTAGCTCCTCTGACAGTGAGGACAGCCGAGTTCCCATCGGGAACGCCAATGTGACTAGCTTTTCCAGCAGCCTGAGCAGTGTACCATCTTCCCCTCTGGAGCTAGGAAGCGATGCTCAAAATGAGGACAAGCGCTTCCCCAAAGCAAACTGAAGCTATTATCAGCGACAACAAGGTCCCGAGCTCCTCAGATGATAATAGCCTAGTTCACCAGGAAATCCAGCATGATGAGCTCCTCCAAGAGAACCAACAGCAACTTACAGCTTCTAACAGCCCCCAACAGATTCTCAGCTCCCAACAGCCTCCTTCCTTCTCCCATTCTGCCTCTTATGCTGCTGGCAACAACCCTCAAGTGGGCCTTCCACACCCAGCACCACACTGGTTCAGTTCAGCTGGGTGTTACAAGTTGACCAGCAGTTGTCAGTCCACCACAGGTTCTATAAGTTTAGTTACCATTCCATATGCACAATCCACCAATTACTTCACTTTTCCTTTCCTCCAAGCACATTTCCCCATGTTTTAGTCTTCCTTCCTTGTTTTCTTTCTTTCTTTTTGTTTTTTGAAATTTTGCAGTCATGGGAATGGCACACAGGGCCTAACATGTGCTACGCAAGCGTGCTACCACTAACCTAAATCCCTATCCCCACTGTGTTTCTTTATCCACCAAATATACTACATTTCAGGAGGCAGGTTTGAAATATCTGGCTCCTACTTCCTAATATCTGGCTGCTTCTGGAATAAACTTTCTTATTTTTACATTTTATTAATTTTTTAGTAGTACATATTTGCCATACACAATGATCACATTCATCATAGGGAAATTGTACCTGTACGTAATATATCTTAATTCTTAATTTCCCCACTCCCCTCCCCTCCCTTTGACCCTTCTTCTCCTCCCCATTGACAAAAGCTTTGTTTCCATTTTTTCCCATCCATACTCTTTCTTAAAAATCCTTTTTCCCTTCTTTCCCTTGCCCTCCCCTTCCCTTTCCCATTCCCACTTGGCCAAGTTCTTCCCAGTTCCCAGTATCTGTCCTCCATGTTGCTTATTATTTATACTTTGGGTTTCTCATACAAGAGAATAATATCAAAACTTCTGTGTATATGTGCTGCCGAAGAGAGCACAAAACTTATGTGTCTTACTTATTTTACTTAAAATTATGGTCTTGAGATGCATCCATTTACCTAAAAATATCTCAAGTTTAACCTTCTATATGTCACAGTAGTACTCCATTGTACATAATTTTTTTTTTCAGCACCAGGGATCAAACTCAGGACCTTGTGTTTGCCAGGCAGGCACTTATTCCACTGAGCTATATCCCCAGCCCCTCCATTGTACATAAATACCACATTTGTCTTTATTTATCCGGTGATGAGCACATGGGCCATTTCCAAGGTTTGGCTATTATAAGTAGTGCTGCTATAAACATGGACATGGATATACCACTGTGATATGATACTCTTAACTCTTTCAGGAAGAGACCTAGAAGGGGAATATTTGGGTTGAATAGAGCCTTTGGTTTGTTTTATGGAGAAATTTACACACTGATTTATACAGTGGTTGTACCAATTTACACTCCCACCAACAGTGGAGAAGGGTTCTTTTTTCCCCACAGCCTCATCAGCATGAGGCTGTTATTGGTTGGTTGGTTGTTATTGGTTGGGTTCTTCATGATAGCCATACTTTTTCTGGAATGAGATCAAATCTCAGTATTTTATTTTGCAGTTCTCAAATGACCAGTGATGTTGAACTTTTTTTCATATATTTATTTGCTGTTTTTACTTCTTCATCTGAAAAGTGTCTATTCCTTTTAGATGCCTATTTTTGGATTGGGTCATTAAATTTGGGGTTTCTAATTTTTTTAGTTCTTTTTTTAACGTTTAGTATGTTAGGTGTATTAAATAGATCTTCAACTTAAAATATGGTTATTTTAAAACACTGTTATCATGACCCCATCACATGTTGAGGTATGCAGATATTTATAGGCTAGGTTCACTTGAAGCACAAAACACAGAAGTTTTCTACCTTCTGACCTTTACTTAAAGTCTACCCTTAGATACTATAATTTGTGAAGCTCATCAAATTTAATACAAAAAACTGTACATATACAATAAATGTTAATAGGTGAATTTTTAGTTGAATAATTTCTATTTGTCACTTGAATAAGGTAAGTATTTTACCTTTGTTAAAGCCTTTCTGCTTTATTACAAGTTAAATGATATGTAGGTCAGTTTTCCATCTCTTACAAAATAATCAACTTAAAGAGGAAAGTTTATTTTAGCTTAATCCCCATAGACTGCTCAGCCCTGTCATGATGGGACTTTGGAAAGGCAGAACATCATGGTGGCCAAGATACAAGAAAAGGGGAAGGGTCCCAAATACCTCCTTTGAGGGCACACTGCCAGGACCTAACTTCTTTTCTTCCTATTGGTTCTACCAACTTCCAATAACACCAGAGGCAACACACCAAGATTTTTTTTAGTATGAGTATATGGGGTCATTTAAGGTCCAAGCCCTAACAAGTAGCTTACAAAAATAAAGTTATATCTTCTTCCTGTTCCGATACTTAATTCTGTAATACGAGATTCTGTATTACACAGAAGGCAAATCACATGCTTGAAATAAAAGTAGTTTTTCTATAAAAGAAAATATAAATGCCTCCCTCACTTCACCAGTGAAAGTTATTGTCATCTCTACTGTGTACAAAGTTGCTTGTGACCCTAAACAGTAATATATGAAATTCTACAGTTACTGAAATCCAAAATAGTACACTGGGAAAATAAAAATACAGTAAACAATGATATAAAGCAGGCTGCAACTCACCAAGAAGCAACAGAAATAACCACCTGTCCTTGGTGGCACAAAACAACTGAGCCAGAATGCATATTGTGCCACTGGAGAAGAAATAAATTGAGACACTTCACCATCTGGCCAAATTAAAATGCTATTTTTCAATCTTGTTTTACTTGAAACAATACAAATGTAGCTAAGATCAATTATTCCTTTTTCTGGTGCTAAGAAAACAGCCTTTGTACACATCTGCCACTTATATCCCAAATTTTTTTGGGAAATTTATCTTTTAAGGCTTCTTTATAATTTCACTTAGTTCTTTAGTTTTATACTAACATACATTTGCTCCAAGAATGCTCTTAACATTGTTTCCTTTTAGGTTGTGACTTGTAAACTGGAAGCAAGATCTCTGTATCTCATCTTCAGCAAGTTTCTGGATCTGAGTTTGCAGCTAGCTATAGGGCACTGCCTCTCTACCAATTCTTCTGTATGTATACACACACACACACACACACACACACACACACACACACATGTATATTACTACACAGTAAGTTCTTTGAACATATTAACAGATGCTATACCTTTTAATTAAATTTTCCTTAAGTAACCAAACCCTGAAAACCTGATAAAAATGTTAATTTTCTTAAAATGGTTGAGGTTCTTTTCCCCCTTAAAATCTACATCAGAATAGGTCTTTTGTAGAACACTTACTTTTATTCCAAGGGGACATGAAATTGATTCCCTGTCAGTCAACTTTATTTTCAGAAATCCCTGTATACACAGAGCCGGTTTCTATTAAATTGTGTGATGGTAGTCTTTAAAACATCTTTTACAGGCTGGGCATATTGGTGCACGCCTGTAATCCCAGCACTTGGGAGGCTGAGGCGGGGGATCATTGTGAGTTTGACACCAGCTTGGGCTACATGTATTCTAGATATTACTATCAAGGAGTTGTTCATAAAATTTTTTCAGTGTGTGGCTCTGCTCTGGGTGGTAGACAAAGGAAGCAACCAAACCCAGATATATTCATTTATTCCAAGTCCTATCTTTACTTTTTTCTTGCAATAGGGAACAGACCTAGGCCCTTCACACTAACCTAGGCCCAGCCCCTCCCCCCTTTACATTTAATGACAGCGTCTTGCTAAATCACTAAATTGCCCAGGCTGCCCTAGATACTGCTACCCTCCCACCTTAGACTCACTGAAAGTTGGGATTCCATGTGATGCGCCACCAAAAGCAGTGATTATGCTTATTATATGCTTCCTTATGCTTGCTTTGGGAGTACTTTGCTTTTTAGTCTATGTTCATAAGATGGAAGCTTAGGTTATTAATTTACATCTGTTTTAATATTTAGAGCTAAATATTTTAAAGCTTAAAGCTAAAGTTTTTCATGTAAGTGTTGCTTTAGGCGTGTCTCACACATTTTATCATGTTATATTTTCATTTTTATTCATTTCAAAGTGCTTTACAATTTCCGTTGTGATTTTTGGACACATTCTTTTCAACACAGGCTCTCACTGTGTATTCAAGGCTCCCCGGGAACTTGTGATCCTCCTACTTCAGCCTCCCAAGGACTAGGATTATACCCACATGCCCCTGAGAACAACCCACTTGTTATTTTGGAGTGTGTAAATTTCCACATAGTTGTACTTTTTACTCGTTTATTTAGGTTATTGATTTTTAATTTCATTCCTTACTTTTACTATTATTTTAGTCCTTTTTTCTACCACTAGCTACATTCCTAGATCTCAATTCTGGTAAATGTATTGAGCATTCTTTATGGTTTACTATGTGGTCTGTCCTGGATATTGTCTGTGTCCTTTAATAAATGTCCTGAAAGATTTAAAGATATCATATTACAACAATACAAGCATTCCCATGTTTATAGCTGCATAATTCATAATAGTTATATCTCAGAAGCAGCATATATGTCCACCAAGAGATGAATGGATAAAGAAAATGTGGTATTTATACATAATGGTATACCACTCTGCTATAAAGAATGATAAATGTAAGTCATTTGTAGGAAAATAGATGCACATGGAAATATAATATTAAGTGAAATAAATCAGATATATAATCATAAATACTGTATGGTTTCTCTCATATTCAAAATTCAAAATATAAACAAGAGTAAAATAAGAGATATACAAAAGGAAACACAGATAGAACTACTGCAAAGGGATGAGAAAAGGAGAGGAAAGGGATATACAAAAACTAAAATGTGTCCTGTACATGTATCAAATACACACAAGGAAAGCAGTCATTATTTATCACAAAATGTACTAACAAAGAAATGTGAGCGAGGCCTGGTGGTGCATGCCTGTAATCTCAGCACTTGGTAGGTTGAGGCAAGAAGATCACTTCAAGTTTGAGGCCAGCATTAGCTACAGAGTGAGTTCAAGGCCAGCCTGAATGATACAGCAAGACCCTGTCTCAAACAAACAAATGAATGAACAAATAAACAAAAAATGTGTTTTCTGAGTGCA
>PVLD010031459.1:0-15708 GCA_004027595.1 Dinomys branickii | reverse complement strand
ATGAACATATTTATAGAAAAGTTAAAAATGTACACTGAAAGATATACATCAATTTTAAAGTATCAATTGCCTTGGGAAGTAATGGAGGAAAATGTGACTCAAAAACATATGTAGTTTAATTTTACCTATTAATAATGAAACAGATTTTGGCAGTATTATACAGTACTTTTGGACTCTCAGTGGGCACTAGAGGAATTTCGGTTTCTGTAGTTTATCTTATTTTCTTCTTCTGTTTGCTGGTTCATGATTTGTTTACCATTCCTCTTCCTTTTTTGTCTTTTATCTATATATTTGTTTCAATCTATTCATCTTTTTTCCACCTTTCCTCAATTTACCTCTATACACTTAATCATATTTTCATATGAGCGAATACTTGCTCTAATTTTTCTGGTCAGCTTTAATAATCCCTTGCTTATTCCTTCAGTCTTTCCTTTCTGCCCTCTTCTCTAGTGTTCCAGGTAATCATCCTTCTTCTTCAGACCTGGCTTCCACTTTATTTCTTTTCAGTTATCTCTGTTTTATCCACTGTCCTTCTTAAATTTCCCCATCACAGGTTAAAACTTCTCTGCCATGGGAAAAAGATTTGTCTAGAAGCTCCCAATTTATGACTGGTTCTGTTTTATAACTGTAGATTTTGCCTTTATGGTTAAAAGTACAAAATTAATACTTACCACAGTTTGTCAGTTTCTAAACTGCTTGATGCTACTGTCAGTGCTAATTATACTACTTTAGCTAAGGTGTCATACCTGTTTTAATCAGGTGTTCTCACTTCCGTAACAATACTGGGAAGTACTAGGGTAATAACCTCAGCACATCCCACCACCAAATGACTGGGGACTGAGCCAAACAAATACCAACATCTCAATCTTAATTATTTGGAAAGGAATACTCTTGGGACAGACACAAACCAAGAAGCTCCTGCACACAGAAGACATCCTGAAGAACAAACCTTGCCCAGAGAGGCCTTGATATTAGTGATAAAGTCACCTACTAAATATCTTACAAAGATCAACACAGAAAACAAAATTTAAAAAATTTGAAATAGAAAATGACAAAACACAGAAGGAAAATGCAACCTCAGTCTTCCAGTCAACCCAGAACAAGTACAGGAGACAACAAGATAGAGGAAAATGGAATACATACACCACCTGACATTTCTGAAATGAAAGCAACCTGAGTAAAGAAACAATTGCATGAAGCTATAGAGGCAATCAGATCAGAAATAAACTCTCAGGTAAAAAAAAGAATGTCAACATTTACAAAGGAATTGCTTAGGAAATCTAGAATGGAAAAACATTAAAAAATAGATGATGATAGGAAGAGGATAAAAACCATGAATGATTAATAGAGGAAAGACATAGAATGTATGAAACAGAGTCAAACAGATATCCAAGAAATTAAAAATTCCATTGAAATCTGGCAAAACTGCTTGAATGAAATTGAAGATGGACCTTCAGATGTTGAAGACAGGATCTCAGCTAACAATCATGAAAGGAAAGATCTATTGAGAACAACAAAAGATAAGGAAATACCAATTCAATACCTGCAAGATGATGCAAAGAAAAAATAATACAAGAATAATTGTTGTCAGCAAAAAGCAGGAGTCCACACGAATGACATAAAAAACTATTTGCAGAAGTAACAGCATAAAATTTCCCAAGCATGGGAAAATAATCTGACACACAGATAAGTGAAGCATGTAGAACTTCAGTTAGCCTTAACCAATATAAATATACACCCACATATATAATAATCAGGACCCAAGAAATTCAGCACAGGAACAAAATGTTAAAAGCTGTTAGAGAAAAGAAACAGATAACCTATAAAGGAAAGCCCATCAGAATCATGGCAGATTTCTCAACACCATCCCTCAAGTCAAGAAAAGCTTGGAGGAAAGTTCTTCAAGTCCTGAAAGAAAACAACTTCAATCCCAGATTGATGCATCCTGCAAAACTATCTTTCAAAATTAGTGGAGAAATAAAAAATACTTCCATGACAAAGAACAATGGAAGAAATTCATGACCACAAAATCAACTCAGCAAAGGCTATTGAAAGATATTGTAGACAGAGATAAAAATGACCACAATTCCAAGAACAACAACAGAGAAAAAGCACTAGTCAGGGCAAGAAATTAAAGAGGGGGGAAAAGTAGGGAATCAACAACAAGAAAATAATATGACAAAGATAAACCAATACATGTCACTTATAACCATCAATGTAAATGACCTCAATTCACTAATCAAAAAGACAGACTGGCAGAATGTATTAAGAAACAAGACCCAGAGAAAGCAAGAGGATGGTGGAGTGGTAAGCAGCAGAGAAATAGCCTCTCTGAGAGTCACTGTCCAGAAGCTGGAATATAGCAATGTGAGGAAGAGAAGAAAGAGGTAAGCGGGTCCCTTGGAACTAGGAGGGATCTGAAGAATCAACTGAAGCCTACAGAGATAGTGAAGAGAGAAACTTCAACAAAGAAGGAGGTAGCTTGTTGCTCATTCTTACTGAAAAAGGATTCACTGTGCAAGAGGAATGGTTCAAATCTGTGGACACATGGTGACTGCTGGTGACCCCGGAGGCTTCCACAGAGAGATACAGCAGTGGATGGGAGCAGCAGTTGTAAAGGACTGCACTAGCTGGTGGTGAATGCTGAGGACTCAGTCATCCCATGTGAGAGTGATTGGCCTGGAGCCATCTTGGGGAAGGGCTGAGTGAGCTCAGAACTCTGGCTGCTGGCTCTATCCAGCAGATCCCAGCTGGGTTTAGGCCTGTGGAAATTGGGCTTATGGCTGTTGGCTGAATGATCTAGTCTCAGACAGAAGGTGCAGACTCACTGAGATTATTCTCTACCCCGCCAAAAGCAACTGCTGGCTTGCTGGGATAAATCAACACAGATCAGGACTGTGTTTCCATCTGTTGTCTGTCAGTGACAGCAAAAAACATACATGGAAGTGGATTTTTTCTTTTCTTTTGTCTCTCTATCTTGTTTTATTTTGTGGATTTGTTTTTGATTTTTTCTTCTTCACTGTTTGATCTTTTTTATATAAGTGTGGACATGGTTTCTACCCTCTTTGTGGGTGTGGTTCTGTTCTGTTATTTTTATCTCTTCTTTCTCTCATTCCCTTCAGTCTTCTGCATCAGTTTCTCAAAGTTAGCATGACCCCCTTTTGTTCTCCAGCCTTACTTCTAATCTCTTCCTCTTCCACTTCCCTATATTCTCCCTAAACCATTTTAAATTTTAATACCAGAGGGCAAAACTGACATATTAAGAACATGGATACTGCATATAATTTTCAGGTTTGTTTTATATTTTGTTATATAACCACAAATCTAGTTCATATACTTAAAGGTGGCAAATTAATGGTTAGCTTAGTTTGTCATTTTCTAGACTGTTTGATGCTACTGTCACTGCTTATGGTATCACTACAGCCAAAGGTGACATAATTGTTCTAAACAGCTCTTCTTTCTAATATGAGAGGACTGAGATTGTCTAAGGTCATAGCCCGGGCTACTCTCTGGTGGATACTCAAATGTTTCTCAGTGGAAATTGGCTCCTGACCACTGAAAAATCTCCACTTACCTATTGTACTTATCTTTCTCTGCTAATAAACTAGGAATTCTTAATAAGCTTTCCAGTTGAACCTCTTAACTATACCTCCCTTCAGAAATTAGGCAGCTTGCAATAATTTACATTTCACAGCAGCTAGCAGGGAAATGATTCACATTTGTGCCTTACCTGTGCTAAGAATAAGAAAGATTTTAGTCAGCCTTAACTAATGTGCCTTTACCAATATGTAAATGTGATTGCTAGGTGATATATATAAGTTTAACCTGTGAGCTTCAAAAATTAAATAAGACATAGCCTGTCCTTTTGCTGGGAAAGGTTGCCTTAATGATTAAATGAATGACAAAGTATCTTGGAGATTTCTTTGTCCTAGGTCCCAGGTTGGAATTCCTCAAGTCAATTGTCTCTTTTATCGATTCCCAGAGGTTATCTCTTTCACAGCACAGCAGGAAAAGTATTCTACTTCCAACTCACCTTCTCATATATGCCCTCTTCCAAAAAGTAAAAAACAATAGTTTGTTACAAAGCTATGCTTCCTTCTTTAGATATTCCAGTCACCAGACCAATTGTAACTTATGTTTATAAATTTCCAATAGGAGTAAGTGCACAGTTTATGAGCTTTTTGGGAGGATAAAATTGCATGCCGATCAAGGGTGGATGATAGGCTGGTCAGATTTTGTCTTCTGTTCTTTACAGATGGCATCCACTTTCTCTGGAGTAGCCTGTACTCGAGGGATGCCTTGACGGTATAAAGATCAATTAGCAATAAGGAAGAGATGCCCAAACTATTTCTTTTTGTATTTCACACATGGCATATTAACAGTCAAAGTCTCTTACTCCTTTAGAGTACATCATTAAGCCTTGGAAGATGTTTGACCCTTCCACATTGAAAAAGAGCAGTTATATATTTTTCTGCCCATGTGAATGGCCTTCCTACCCCTAGAGCCGAAATGGAATGCATAGGGAAGTATTAATTATGATGTTCTTTTACAACTAAAACCATACTGTAAAATTGGGGGGGGCAAGGTCAGAATTGTGTTATGTTCAAATCTTCTTCACATTAAGAAATAATTCAGGGACAGGGATATAGCTCAGCCACACAAGCCTGCCTGGCAAGCATAAAATTCTGAGTTTGATTACTGGTACCAAAAAAAATTCATATTTATATGCAAAGTATAATTATGATCCATATGGGACTACCTATGTTCATATGTCTCTTTCTCTCAATGACTTAAAGCAGATCAAGCTAGAACTAAGAAAATTTTCAGATGACATTGATAAGTTCATTGATGTCTTTAGAGGATTTACTCAGACCTATAAGCTAGGTTGGAACGATATAATGTTAATCTTAAATCAAACATTGACTTCTAACTAGAGGCAAACAGCATTACAAGCTGCTATTATATTTGGGTATGAATATGATATTGTTAATTTTAAACAACCACAAGATACATGGCCAGGGGAACAACCAGTTCGCAATGGAGCCCAAGCAGTCCCTACCCAAGACCCCTGCTGACCTAATAGCCAGACAGGAGATTGGGGCAAGAGACATTTTCAACTGTGTATTCTTGAAGGTCTAAGAAGGACTGAAACCAAGCCTTCTAGTTATTTTAAAATTTCAGCTATTTATCAGGAAAAAGATGATCCCTCCCTCCTGCTTTCTTAGAATGTTTACTGGTAAAACATATGTCCATAGCTCCTGGTTCAGTAGAAAACACATTTTCTTGAAGACATATTTACTACCCAGTCAATCCCAGATATTTAAAAAGAGCTACAAAGATAGCTTTTGCTCCAGATAGCTGACTTGTCATGTTAGTAAAACCTGCCTCCTTAATATTCTATAATCGGGACAGGGAGAAAACCAGGGAGAGAAAACAGAAATCAAAAGGTGGCTGCCTTTGTTGCAGACTCAAAAAAAAAAAAAAAAAATACAGACCCTAAGTCTGATTCTCTGGAATCTAAGAGAACTTAATGACTACATTCATCTACTACTACTGTCAAAAGCCAGGCCACCATAAGAGGGATGGCCTCTGATGCTTTCAGAGGCTCCTAAGCCATGCCCTGACTGCTAAGGTAGCCACTGGAGGCAGAGGACCCAGAGCTCAGACTCATATTCCCAGCTGGTCCAGAAAGACTGAAGGGCCCAATGCTGCCTTCTTCCACTGGCCTAACTGTCATCTACCTGTCATCTCCACAGAGGGACCCTGTGTAATCATGACCACAGGAAAAAAAACTCAGCCTATTGCTGGACATCTAACAAATGAAGTAAAGGTTCTATATATTGAAAATTACAATACTCTGAAAAAGAAAATGAATAGGATATCAAAAAATTAAAATATATCCCATGATCATGGGTAAGAAGATCCAACATAGTAAAAATGGCATACTCAGCAAATTGTTAATTTAATGCAATCCAATCAAAATATCATTAGCATACCTCACAGAACTAGAGAAAATTTTCCTAAAATTTACTTGGAACAGAAGAGATCTAGAATAGAGAAAGCATTTCTAGGCAGTAAAGGCAAGGCAGAGGCATCAAAATTCCGGACTTGAAACTATACTACAAAGTTACTGTGACAAAATCAGCATGGCAGTGGCAAAAAAAACCAGATATGAGGACCATTGGAACAGATTAAAAGATGCATACATAACTATAAACACACTCAGCCACTTTATCTTTGACAAAGGGGGCAAATGTGTTCCCTGGAAGAAAGATAGCCTCTTTAATAAATAGTGCAGAAAAAACTGTCTCTCTACATGCTAAAGATTAAAAGTAGACCCATTTCTATCACCATGCATTAAACTAAAGTCAAAACAGATCAAAGATCTAAATGTTAAAACAGAAACACTAAATCTCCTGGAAGAGACAGTAGGTAGAAATCATTAAGAATATGTGTTGGTAGAGAGTTTATGAACAAAACCCAGACTGCATGGGAAATAGTTGAAAGAATCACCAACTGAGATCTCATGGTATCAAAAAGCTTTTACATGCAAAGAAATCATGAAAAAAGTGAAAAGACAACTGACATTGTGGAAAAAATGTTTTCAGCTGTTTCTCAGACAAAGGCTTACTATGGAAAACATGTAAAGAACTCTAAGGAGTCAGACCTCCCAAATTTGAAGACCCAATCCAAAAATATGCATCCAAGATTAATACACACTTCTCAGATAAAGAAATACACACAGAAAATAAATATATGAGAAAATGTTCAACATCATTGGTCATTTGAGAGATGCAGTTTAAAACAATACTGAGATTCCATCTTACCCTGGAAAGAATGGCTGTCATCAAGAAATCAACTAACAACAAATGCTGGAGGGGCTGTGGGGAAAAAGAACCATTTTACACTGTTGGTAGGAGTGTAGACTGATACAATCACTGTAGAAATAATTGTGGAACTTCCTCAGAAAACTAGATTGAAGATCTGATTTGACACAGCTATTCCCCTTCTGGGTACCTTCCCAGAAGAATTAAAAACATTATATCACAGCAATATATGTGCACCCATGTGTATAGCAACAAAATTTATAATAGCTGAATCTTTGAAACAACACAAATGCCCATCAACTGAAGAATGGATAAAAATGTTGTGGTCTTTTTATACTTTGGAGTAGTACTCAGCCATGAAGAAGGGAAAACTTGAGACTTTTATAGGTAAATGGATGCAACTTGACAGCATACTCATAAATAAAATAAACCAGACTCATATGTATAAACATTGTACTGTCTCCCTGATGTGAGAAACTGAAAGAGTAAATAATTTCTAAAAATGTATAATAGGTATTATGAAATGGGAAGTAATTGCTCAAAAGGAAAGAGGAACTAGTGTAGGTAAAAGGGGAAGGAAAGTAGGGAAAAGTGAAAAATGCATGTCAGTTATACTACTAGTTCATGTACTCTTTGTTCATTAAAAAAGATTTGTGCTAATATTGATTGGAGAAATTTTTATGCCCATATCTTATACCCTGAGCAACTACTTTATTTTTAAAAATTATTCTATTTTATTTTAAAGAGAGTAATAAATGAGAAACAAACAAACAAAAAATAAAACAGTAGCAGCATACCAGTATCACGAACATAAACAAACCTAAGCAAGAACATTCAAAGTGATGCAGGGTCTCAAGACAAAATAATATCAATCAATAGTGGTTGCTCCATTACATATTGCTGTGCTCAACTACATTGCCCTGAGCAACTACTTTAAAGATAACAATATATAATGTATTAACTATTGTTATTCTCCTATTATTTTGTTATAAAATGCTGTTTTACTTTTTTCCATAAAATAAAATAAAAATATATTAAAAAAGGAAAAGATTTCAAATGAATACAAGAAAATGTTAATATTTTTCTTGGTTATAAATGATGTACACAAAATTTCTCACTTTTTTCTGTATTAGTCCTTTTTAGTTAAAATAATTAAACAAAAAGTCTATTGTAAACCAAATGAATGAATAAAGAAAAACATTGCTCTACCCTAAATATATTATGAAGACATTTTAGAATCATAAGCACTAAAAACTGACCCTAAAAACTGCCCTGGATAGCACAAAAGTCACCTACAAATCAGTTTGACATCAGATTTTATATCCATAACACTTGATGCTAAATGTCATTGTATAATTTTTTAAAAAGTATATGTTGTCTTCCAGTTTTCTATTGCTAAATGTACTATCAGATAGGTTTATAGGGACAATAGATGTTTTCAATAGGTTCAGATTGTACTTCAGCAGTAGAGTGCATGATTATCATTCTTGAGGCTCTAGGTTCAATCCCCAGTACAGAAAAAGAGAGAGAGAGAGAGGGAGAGAGAGAGAGAGAGAGAAAGAGAGAGAAAGAGACAGATATTTCAATACTGAAAGTTTGCTTCCTGTAGGCCTCTTAGGAAGTATTTGAACATGTACCTAACAAAATGTGGTAATTAAGTGTAAGGTAAGTATGGAATTCAGAAAATGATGATACCAATTTGAGGAAGCAATAAAAGTTACTTTTAAGATGCCAGCAAAACACCAGGCCCTAATTAAACAGAGAAAAATGGAGCAGGATGACAGAGGACTCAGAGTAGTGAGATAATAAAAATAACTTGACAAAATGAATTGAAAGATTAAAAATGAAAGGGTATAAAGATGATAAGATGTAATAAAGCAAATAAGGGAAGAAAAACAATTAGGACTTGTAAGAAAATATTGCTCTAATGGCCCCAATAAACCATGCCTCCATGTAGCTATATCATTTTGTAGATCCCTCCTACATGGACTTGGAGCTGGTCATATGATTTGCTTTGACTGGTTTATATGATAGCAAATATGACCCAAGAAGAGGTCTGAACAGTGCATTTAAATGAGACATACATTTTTCCTGCTCTAAAACTACCATGTGTGGAGCTGGCCAGGCTAATCTGTGGAGGAAGAGACGAGAGAGAAAACACATGAACTGTTCCAAGTAAGATACCATACAAAGAGTTGCTAGATAAAATATAGGTTTCCCAGTTAAATTTGAATTTCAGTTGAGTATCACAAAAATTTTTATTGTATGCATTTGCCAAATATTGTATGAGACATATTTATACTTGAAAAATATTAATCATTCATCCGGAATTCAAATTTAACTGAGCATCCTGTACTTTTCTTTTCTAGATGTTATGGTTTGGATATTAAATGTTGCCAAAGGCTCATGTGTTAAAGGATTGGTCTCCAGCGGATGGCACTACTGGGACCTCATTAAACCTGTTAGAAGGTGGGGCCTAGTGGGGAACTTGGCTCCTTGCTTCACTCTCTGCTTCCCAGCCACTACAAGATGAACAGCTTTGCTCCACCACATGCCCTCCTTCATGATTTTCTGCCTCACTGCAGGCTCAGAGGCAACATAGCTAACCAACCATGAAATGAAACCTCTGAAACTGTGAGCCTTAATAAAAATTTCATCTTTTAAGTTGATTTTCTTAGGTATTTTGTCACAGCAGTGGGAAGCTGACTAACAAACTAGATATGGTAACCCTAAATACAGGAAAACAAGTCCCTAGCTGATCTTTCAGTTAACTCTGGCCACACAGTGACCTCAAGCAAGACTAATACAAGAATCAACCTGGTAAACCTAGTATAAATAACTGATCCCCCAAATAAGAAGTTACTAGGATGGTTATTTAAAACTACCAAGTTTCACAGTGGTGTCTACGCAGCAAAAGATAAGAGATGTTAAAAAACCCTGTGTGCTTTCTCCAAAAGTGAAGCCGGTTAAAGTACAGAATGAGTATAGAATTTGATGGACAAAGGGGAAAAGAACCTATTGAATCCTGAAAATATCCCAAACAACTATAGTGAATTGGATTAGATCAGAAGCTAATCTGAGGCATCTCTAGGATCTGACCATGTTGCATGGAATGGGGCAAGATTTAGCTAACTCTCAAGCTGCTAAGAGGGTTGTGTGTAAATATTGCTGGCATAGGATGCATTCATAACCTGATATGGTTGATTTATACCGTGCACCTAGCACTACCATGCTAGATGGTGTAGATAAATATACTGTGGCTCCATGGCTCCCAGTGCAAATGGATATAAGACAGGCCTCTCCCAACCCAAGAAAGGTTTAGGTTGGGCTTGTGAAAGTTCCTAAAGTATTTGAGCATTAATCAGGTTTTATTATTGTTGAAGGGGTACCTCCATGGGGTCTTAAAATCAAGAGGATCTTGCCTTTTCAGTAGAATAAAGGTAATACACTGAGATTTCTGCTTTACATAGTCATTGGCATGCAATTAAGTTCCAGTTTATTTTTACATTGTGATATATAACAACCAAATCTCCCACTAACACCTTTTGGCTTTCAACTCTAGACGTTGATAATCATGAACTGTATTGAAATGATTACATAAATTTAACTCATTACTGAGCCATGTAGTACGCTCTCTTGCACAGTTTCGGAAAATGAGTCAGAGAAACCATCTATGGGAATGAGATTTCAGTAGGCATGAGACTTAACAAATGTGTAGCTGACAAAACTTGGAACATACAAGATGATTAAGGGCAGGAAAAAGAATAATAGACTTTTTGTCCTCATTTTACAAAGTGAAAAGTGAATGAATATTGGTGGGAGTTTATGACCCAGTGTAAAGTGTTGTAGGTATGATTAAAGCTACCTTATTTATTTTAATGTATTTTTAAAGTATACTTCCTTCCCAAGAAAGAAAGCTTAATAAAGGTTATTTCTATCCTGCTCATTACTGGAATTCAAATCCTTTTTTTTAAATTTTTTTTTATTTTTTAAAGTATAAAAGTAAAAGAACAACAGCAAAAGGAAAACATTAACAAAGAGACACAAAATAGCACAAGAACACTACAATCAAAATTGAATTATTGACAAAGTGACAGGGAATTAACAATGCTTGTTGTATTACACATTGTTTACTTCAAAGTGTATGCTCAAGAAGACACATATAGACATACAATCTTGATCAAACAACCAATCATCAACTGTTCCTTACCATAAAGTGACATAAGACAATAGTGGAACCATGTTAGCCATCCTGCACATAAATACATATATGCATACATATTTGTCCCTTTCTTCCTTTTCTCTTTCTCCTCATCCCATTTGCTCTTTACTTCTGAGCAGATTCCCTTCATACCTCGTAATTTATATTCCCACTTTCAGGTTCTTACACTAGTGATACAATACGTTGCTTGCATATGTACCTCTGATTTATTTCACTTATGAGTATGGTGTCTAATTGTGTCTATTTGCCTATAAAAGCCTCAAATTTGTCTTTCTTTATAGCTGAGTAATATTCCATTGTACAAAAATGCCACAGGTTTTCTTATCCAGTCCTCTGTGGATGGACGTTTGGGTTGCTTCCACAATTTAGCTATTACAAATTGTGCTGCTATAAACATGGGTGCACATATATCGCGGTAATATGATGTTTTCAGACCTTCGGGGAAAATACCCAGAAGGGGAATAGCTGGTTTGAGTGGTATCTCTAGACCTAGTTTGCTGAGGAGTCTCCAAACTGCCCTCCACAGTGGTTTTATCAGTCTGCATGGAATTCAAATCCTTTGAAGAGTCCCTGGCACACAGTGGTGCTCAAGAAATATTTGTAGATTGCTTGTTTAAAGTTACATAATAATAACAACACAATAAACATTGAGAATAGGAAAGGGGGAGGGAGAATAGTAATATAAATGGAGGCCATTTCCAGTATACTTTTGCAGTTTTAAAGATAACCATAAGAACAAAACTATTAACATTTTGAATCAGACATTCTGTGCACTGTAGGTTCTCTAGTCACAGGCAGTCAGTAGAACCCTTCCCCACACTATGACAGTCAAGCAACAAGAAGCCAGTAGCAAAAACAAAACAAAAGAAAAACATTTTTGGTTTTTGTATTTTTTCTGTTGTTGAGAAGATTAATTGTATGACTAAATTTGCATGTCTGTATATGGGTTCATATATTTACACTTCGAAGATATCAATGGATAAAACAGTAGAATACTTCTTTTTTTTATTTTTTTTTAATTTTTTTGCGGTACTGGGGATCGAACTCAGGACGCTGTGCTTGCTAGGCAAGCGCTTATTCCACTGAGCTATATCCCCAGCCCTCAATGGATAAAACAATAACCACTGTTGAGACCATGTCACCTTGTCTGTAGATTAGTTGTGACTGTACTATTTTTTATGCTAACTGGTGTCTGTTTGTTCGTATGTTTTTGTACTTTTATTTAAAAAAAAAAAAGAACTCTGGAAAAGGAGAAAAAAAAAAAGAAAAACAAAAACAAACCAAAAAAACCAAAAAACTTACAGAAGCTGGCAAATGTCCTCTAGAGGACAAAATCTCTCCCAGTTGAGAACCACTGCATCAGATAGAGCTAAAATAAAATATGTAAGAAAAATTGCCACGTTAGAAAGTGCTGTGGAGTCTAGGGAGGAGAAGGAGGGAAAAATTTTCATCACAGACTGTATACTAATTGCTTTGTTGTTATGTATGTATTGTTGTGATAAATAGTAACATTTATTTAAAAAGTTAATGAGGTGGAATCAATGAAGCTTTGAGATAAGCTAGCAACATCGGATGAAAGAAAGAAAGGAGTCAATAATAACAGGTTTTAGCATGTGTATCTAGGGGGATAGTAGTTATGTTTACTGAGACAGGAAATGTAGGATGGGAAATGGTTTTGATGTAGGATCAGCAAGTGATGATTTTAATTTCAAATATGTTGAGCATGAAATATCTGTGGGATATGTAACTGTAGGCATCAAATAAGTTAATACTGAACTCAAAATACAAGGCCTGATGAAACAAAATGTTTTCTGTTTTTAAAATCTTTTTTATGAACCTGAGCATGGTGGCGCATGCCTGTAATCTTGAGGGGCTGAGGAAGGAGGATCATTGTTGTCAGTTTGAGGCAATCCTGGGCTACATAGTGAGTTCAAAACTAGCCTGAAATATATAGTGGGACTCTGCCTCCAAAAAACCAAACCAAATAAAATAAAATAAATTTTTTATGATTACATGTTTTTGCAATATGTAACAATTACATTCACCTCAGGGAATTGCTACACGTACATATTGCATCTTGGTTGTTCTTATCCCCTTCCTCCTTTATGACTTCTCCCTATTTTCCTGGATTCCTTTTCCAAAATTGGAGTTAATCCCCCTCAAAATGCACACCCTCACTTCAAACACATATATTCCATTGTTCTTGCAGTTTCTGAAGCAGTTCTGGAAGTCCTCATTCACAAGTGTCTTCATGAGGTGAACCAAAATGTTTCTACTGAATGTCACCAAATGGAAAGGCAGGCTGGTAAAAATATTATGGTGTGTTTTCATATACCTTCTACACCACATCTGCATCAGGCAACTTCTAGCTGTTCCCTAAAGTCAAAATGACCACAGAAGGTAACTATTTTGAAGCCATTAAGGACGTTGAGGAAGCCATGACTGTGCAAATAAAGAAACTCATGAGAGAGAACTTCCAGAATTGCTTCAGAAAGTCGCAAAAACGATAGGATAAATATGTTTGAAGTGAGGCAAAGTATTTTTTGGGGATTAATGGCAATGTATCTTTACTGTAATAAATTTTCCAAAATTTAAACCTTTGAATAACATCTGTGTATAGACTTGTGAATCATTAAGTCCTAGGCAATAGCCAGGCGTGGTGGTACATGCCTGTAATCCCAGTCCTCGGGAGGATGAGACAGGAGGATCGTTGAGTTTGAGGCCAGTCTGGACTACAAAGTGAGCTCAAGGCCAGCCTGAACTGCATAGTGAGACCCTGTCTCAAAAAAGACCAAAACAAAAAAAAAGACATAGGTGGTAATTGAAGACTTGGTAATATATCTAATTCCTAGTAAAAGAAGAGACAAGGGACAGAACCCCAAGGAACAGTGATACTAGGTGTGAAATATTCCAGTCTTTTTATATCATCTGCATTTTTAAATTAATTGGATCTATACTGTCAATACTGCTTAACATATTTTAAAAATAAATTTTATCTTTGCAAAAGTAATGCACATTTATTGCACCTATTTCAAAAATATATGGAGAAACATAAACGCCTGTCCAGAAACAGAATTGCAGATTGAAATGCAGGATGATCAAACTGTGCAGACAGTGAGCAGTATTTATGTGCCAGACAGATGGAGATTTAAAGTAAACAAAATGCATTAACCCTATATGCATAGAGCTTATCATCTAGCAGTCAATAGTAAAAGGAAATGGGAAATACAATGGAATGTGATGAGTACTATAAAAATTAATCCTGGAAAACCATTTTAACTAAAGATTCAATGAAATGTGATTTAAGCATCTTTAATGTCATCCATTTTTCTCCTAATAGGCATGAATACAGTTACAAAAGACATGAAACTGTTACAAGTTCTTTTGCTCTCTGTACCATGTAATAAAAAGCTCAGAAAGAGTGGCAGAAAATGCCAAAATGTGTGCCATTCTGGTTCTGACTATAGGTTCTGTTCAAACCAAGCCTCTCAGTATACTGGACTTTGACTTTTCGCCAAGAGCTTCTTCATGAGTTTTTCTTTTTTCTTTCTTATTTTCAGTACCTGGAATTGAACTCATGACCTTGCACTTGCCAGGCAGGCACTTGTGCCACTGAGGTATATCCCCAGCCCTCTCCTGAGTTTTTCAATTGGTTTTCTGCTTAATAATCTGTTCAGTTAATTTGCCAGAAGTACTCCAGCTACACTCTCAAGTCAGACATCAGACAACACAAAACACCAGAAAGGGCCATTTGTACATTTGTTAAGGATAAGAAGCATGTTCAAAGTTGACAGCAAGAGTTTTGATGGAGCCTACTGAGGTTGCCCTATTGTAAAATATAGAAAGAGATTAGGCTGAAGAGCAAATCATATAAACAGACCATACTTTCAGGAAATAATTCATCCTCATGGTAGCTCTGAAAATGTCTATTCCTGAACTACCTCTTGAAAATTCTTGGTATGAGGGAAAGAACTCTGGCTTTTTTCTTAGATGAATGGTCTTCAGATAACTGGTTCAAGAAAAGCTGATATTTCTTAAAAGCAGAGAATCAGAATGGAACTGACAGGAGGTAAACATAGCTAACACATGCAAAAAAGGAGAAAAGGGACACGGAATGACAGATGAAGAAAACTCATCTACAAATGTTATAGTACATAAATAAATATTGTAACCAAATAATATAAATTTGAAAGTTTCATGAAGCAGATAAACATGAATTCACGAAATAGATCGCAAAATAACAATAAGATGAAAAGTTGCCTGTCAGGGCCTCAAGAAAGAATGTGGGGAAAAATTTAACAGTCACAGAGATGAAGGCAAAAGTGTCTGGATCACCAGTAAAAGAAACTATAGCATATATATATATATATATATATATATATATATATATATATTTTATATCAATTAGTGTCAAATCTACATAAGTTCAGAACTGTAGAGGATTGATAACTAGTGGTCAATTTATAACCACCAGCTGAACTGATTAAGTGTAGTACTGGGTGTAGGAGGCCCACCTAGGGACTGTTTCCTGACAGCATGTGAGGCATAACTGGAGAAGAAGAAGAAGGCTGTTGGGAGCTGAGAAAGGTTGTAAGGAGCTGTTGGTTGTTTTGGAGGAGCTTGTTATGCTGGCTTCCCTGATGAACTTGGCTGTTTTCA
>PVLD010031458.1:0-15714 GCA_004027595.1 Dinomys branickii | reverse complement strand
GGACTTTCCCATGTCTCGCCCCGGCAGCCTGGTCCGCCCTACCACATCTCCCCCGGCATCTCAGAGAAATACGCCCAGTTTAAACTTCCCAGCCGAGGTTCCGGCATTCACGCTCACCAAGTCTGTCTCGAGCTGGTGGTGTTTATTAAGGAGGTTCGCTCCCTTGCTGCTCACCCGGTCGCCATCTTCCCCGGATCTCGCCATGCCGCGCTGGTGACTTCTTAACCTATGTCCCCTGCTGCAACATCTTCCCTGAATTCCAGACACACGCCGGTCTGTCTGCCTGAGACATCTCAGATTCAGGGCCTCCGGACTGGACCTCTGGATCTGTTTCTCCCAACCCACTCCACCTTTATCTTTCTCACACTGACAAGTGACAGTTCTGTTCTTTCAGTGGGACAGGCAGAAGTCTTGGAGACATCCTTGAATTCTTTCCTTCTCACTCACGATCTTGTCTAAGAGGATCCTGGAAACGCTCTCTTCAAAGTAGGTCTCACTACCTTCTCCACAACAGTTTTCTTCATATTTTTTTTTCCTTTTAGGTCTTATCAAGTAACAATTGATAAGTTCTCTTATCTATTTTTTTTTCCCACTACTAGAAGACTGAAAGCTCTATGTGGGATAGGATATATTTCTGTTTTGTTCATGTCTATATCCTCAACTTTTAAAACAATTTCTTGAACATAGTGTGTACACATTTACTAGAAGAGTATTGTGTATTCCATTGTCTTGACAAATTCTAATAACATACTTATAAAATCACTTGGACCCAGGCCTGGTGGTGCACATCTGTAACTCTAGCACTCAGGAGGCTGAGGAAGGAAGATGTTGCAAGTTCAAGGCCGTTCTGGGCTACAAAATGAATTCAAGATCAGCCTGAACTGCATAGTGAGACCCCGTCTCAGAGACAAAAAAAAGTCACTAGGATTTTCCAAGTATAAAACTATACCACTTATAAATAATGACAGCATTGTGTCTCTTTTGCAAACATCACACAAGTTTTGTGTTTCTCTTGCTTCCTTGCATGAACCCAAAGCCTTCCAAAACAATGCTGTTATAGTGGTGATAGCAATCACCCTTTTTGTTCTGATTATAATGGAAATGTCTGTTTAATTGGATATATATTTTTGGTTTTTAGTTTGTTCATAATCTAAGCAGTTAATTTCTCAGAAATAAAAAATGTGAACGGCTACTGAATTAACACCACCATACTTTTTAGTATTCAGAGAATACTTGTGTATGTTTTTGTTGGAGGTAAGGTGTTATTTTTTTATTTCTCTACTATCATAGGACTTGATGGTTGCTAAGTTTTCTTTTTGCCTGGATCATCTTGAGTGTACTACATATCACCCTTTCTTCCTCCCCTCTTCCTCCTTCCTTTCTTCTTTCCTTCCTCTTCCCTCCCTCCCTCCCTCCCTCCCTCCCTCCCTCCCTCCGTCCTTCCTTCCTCCCTCCCTTCCTTTCTTTCCTCCTCCAACCCTCCTTTTTCTTTTTACAGATCCAGGGGCTTCACACTTGAGTTATATTTGCAACATTTTAAAATTTTATGACAGAGTCTTCCTAACTTCCCTGGGCTGGCCTTGAGCTTTTATCCTCCTGCCTTAGACTCTTAGAGTGCTGGGATCACAGGCATGTGTTGCCATGCCTGGCTACTCTTTTTTCTTAATATTCCTTAAAGTATCATTAAGATAAGTTGTGTCTAACATTCTTGAATGAAAGTTTGGCCTAGCAAAAGGGATTATAGCATAGAACAATGCATGCAGCAACTCACAGCTGCAGTGATCCAAACACCCACTACCATTTCTCGCTTTGTGAACTTCTTGCTAGGAATATCTCCAGGTTGCTGCTATGTTTCTTCACATCTAGTTTCCTCTCAAGCTCTTCCAGCCCTCAGGTTTGACCTCCCATCCTGTATGTTCCATGCACTTCCGTGCAGCAATTCAGTCTTCCCCACACTTTTATCATATTCTTTCTGACATATTTGCATTTAAATGGATCATCAATGTAAATTATCTACTGTCTAGATTTTGAAAAAGTACTTACTCTATCATACCATCAGTAATTGATGTGTCTTTATCCCATGTGTTTTAAAATATTGCTCCTAAGGTATAAATATGTTCAGTAAAAGACACAAATCCTAAGTGACTAGAGTCGTACATTTTTTGTTTAGAGATAGACCCATGTGACTACCACCCAGAAAAGGATTGGAACATGTCCATGACCACAGAGGTTTCCTCTAGTCCCTTTCCGGTCGATACCAAGCTTCCTCCAGAAATATGCATTACGTCAACTTCTATTCCTGTAGTTTTGTTTTGTGTATGTATTGGTCTTTGCATAAATGGAATTAGAATGTACTTCAATTTTTCATTTATTTTGCTCATCATTACATTTTTGATATCCATATTTGTTGTTGCGTATATTAATAGATCATATTTTTATATTATTAAATAGGCTTATTTTAATGTACAAACACAAACCAATTTTTGTCCATTCTTCCACAGATAGCCATTTTAGTTATTTCAAGTTTGGACTTTTATGAGTTATGTTCCTATAAATACCACTATACACAAATTTCATGGGTATGTTTTTTCTTTTTTCTTTTTTTTATGTTTTTTCTTTTAAGCACATATCTAGGTATACAATTGCTTACAATATGTGTTCATAATGAACTGCTAGATCAACTCTTTTTTTTTTTTTTTTTTGGTACTGGGGATCGAACTCAGGACCCTGCACTTGCTAGGCAAGCGCTTATTCCACTGAGCTATATCCCCAGCCCCTAGATCAACTTCTAAAATGGTTTTAGCATTATAAAATTCTGTCAGCAGTATGTGAGAGTTCCAATGACTTCACCATCTTGCTTGCCTGATATGGTCAAGCTTTTAAGTTTAGCCATTCTTGTGGGTGTGTGATGGTATCTCATTTCGGTTTTATTTTGTGTTTCTGATGACTAATGATATTTGGCACATTTTCATATACTTTGTAAAACTGGATATTTTCTTTATCTAAAACAAGTCTTTGCCTGTTTCTTCCCTCCCTTCTTACTGTTTTGTCTTTATGTTATCACTTTGTAGTTCTTCATGTGTTATTGGTACAAGTCCATTGCTATATGTAAATGTTGCAAATATTTTCACCAAGTCTGTGCCTCAGTGGTGTTTTTGAAAAGCAGATGTTTTACGTTTATACTAAGTCAGTTTTTTCTCTTATACTAGTGCCACTGGGATCATAACAAAAAAAAAAATTTTGTCTGCTGCTAGATCACGAAGGAACTTCACCATTTTAGCTTTTATTGATCTGTGATATGATTAAATTTCTATTTTATGTGGTGCAAGGCAAGATTACAGTTAGTGGTCTTCTGTCTTAAAGCATTTACTTTGCAAATTTTCAAATATGTGCCTTGTAAAAGGTAGAATTGAATGATGAGCACCCAAAAACCATCACTCTGGTTTAATAATTATCATTGTCAATATACTTTGATAAATATTCTCATCTACTTTCTTTATCCCAAATTGGATTTTTTAGTAAGAAAATTCCAAACATATTGTTTTATCTGTGTTCATTTTACGATGAATTTCTAAGAGATAAAGATTGATTTGAAAATAAAACCACAATACTATTATTATACTTAAACAACTAACCATAATTTCTCAGTATCATCAAATATATAAGTATTGTTCATATTTTTCTGATTGCATTATATATTTAAAGTAAGTTATTTGAATCAGGATTCAAACAAGTATTTTTTACACTGATTTAGTTGCAGTCTCCCAAGTATATTTTAATTTAATAAACTTCTCAGTACCTTTAAAAATAGTTTTTTTCAAGAAGGGTCTCACTTGGTAGTTCAGATTGATCTTAAACTCATTGTGTAGCCCAGGTTGGCTTTGAACTCAAGTTGATTCTCCTGCCTCAGCTCCCATGGCTGGGATTATAAGTGTTCGCTACTATGCCTGGCTTACCAGCACCTTTTTGGAAATAAAGTATTTGTTGTAGAAATATGCAAATTTTTTTCTGCAGTTACTCATTTTCCAGACATTGCTGTTTGACTCTCTGTGGTGTGGCTGAAAATGTTCCCCTTCTCTTTTAGTTGCTATAAACAGATGGTTAGAACAGCATTCTCTAAAGAATTCCAAGACATAGAAGTAACTTAGGGCTTATTAACCGACTGGCTGGGAGAGATGGTGGCGGGTTGACCTTCTCTAAAGTAAGTTTCCCAATTGCTATCTTTCTTTGGCTGAGCATAAGCGGGGGTAGCTTTTTTATCCTGAGCAACCCTATTCTTTCTCTTCTGTTCTTCCTGCTGGGCCAGATGTTCATTTGTTCCTTTCTTCATCCAGGGCCACATCGTACACGAGACAGGAGGTAAGCAGGAGCTGGTATTATGCTAAGAAGCGGTATTGCATAAGGGCCGGCTAACTTCTGGGTCTAAAGCCACACTGCTTGTGTTCAAATACAAGCTCTGCTGCTTTGTGACTGTATGACCTTGCACTAATTACTAAGCCTCTTTGAACTTCCATTTCTTCATTTAAGAAAATAGGGATCCTAATTTCCTCAGTAGTGCTAGTAAGAGAATGACAATAATTTATGTAACATTGTTGGAACAGCACCTAGCACATAATTGTATAAAACTGCAATTCACACTAAAACATTAACAATAAAGATATACAGTTTATGGAAAAGGAAATATACTTTATGCCTAGGTATATAAAAAAGTGATGAGCATTATTCATAAGATATCATTTTTACCCGTTAGATTGGAAAAGACAGGAATGTTTGAAATGCATTGTATTTGGTAAGAGTGAGAGAAATTAGATACTTTGGTACTTTGCAGATGGAATTGTTACCCAGAGAACAACTTGGCAATAATTATAAAACATAAAAAGGCACATACCTGGTTTCTGGGCTGGGGATATAGCTCAGTGGAATAAGCGCTTGCCTAGCAAGCGCAGGGTCCTGAGTTCGATCCCCAGTACCGCAAAAAAAAAAAAAAAAAAAAACATACCTGGTTTCTGTGTAATTCCATTTGTTGCACTTTATTTATAAGTAATTTCTGACCCCCTGAGGAGGACAAAAGAGAGAATGGTGCTCCTCAGAATGAGAAAGATCTTCCCTTTGGGCTTGATCAAAAAATGACAGAAATAAAGGATATTAGAGACCAACCTGTTCCCATCTCTCCAAGGCAGTGAGTCCGTTGGCCTTGAGTTCTGTGACCTATGACCCAGAATATTCAGCACAATCTCTTTTGTAATGGTAAAATGTGTGCAAAAGAAAGCAACAAAACTCTGGCTGTGGTTATACTGATGTAGATATTGTTGTAAGCAAATGCATTCTGGGCCAAGACGCCCAAGAACCTGCCAGTTGCCTATGGAGAGGGTAAATGGGAGTGGACAGGGACAGTTGTTTCCTTGCCATTGTAAGCTTCATAGGTTAAAAATGTTCTACCATTCACGTGTATTACCTCTGCATGAAACCATACGTATGACTGATTTGAAAAACTACCTGTAAACGGTAATTTAGATTCATACTGACTTTATATTTTTGCAAAATTTGGCAAACTTAATCTCTGGATTTTAACTCCAACACAATACAATCAGTTAAGTCAGTTAAGCTAATGAATAGATTTATATTGTTCGTGGTAAAAGTTGCTCATTATTCCACGCTGATGGCAGCCTGTGCTCATTTACTTTACAGGACTGCCAGAGGAATGTCTGAGGAGGGATTCAACAGCGATTTATAAAGTTGATGGAATTACAGAAGGTGTATCTGCTACAGCTGGAGGCCACTAGGCCAGTTAGCCTGTGACCGCCCAAACCATCACTTCGGAAGTGCGAAGCGTCTACATTTCCCCCTTGGTTTGGGTGGTGGGAGCCAGTGAACCTGCTCTTTCACCTCTGCCCTTAGTGGACAGTTCTACTTTGTTCCCTGTGAGACTAATTTGAGGTGTCTGACCGCCAAGCCCACTCTTGGGAAACTTGGGCTTCTTGGACACGTCCTGTGTCCAATCCATTGCTGAGTTTGTTTGTTTCTGTCACCCCACCATCTCTTGTAACCGCTTCTGCATCTGCATCACCATGTGCTTGTGCCTTCGCTCAGCCCTCACCCGGCTGCCCACCCTCTGGCCTCACCTGGCTGCTCAGCCTTCAGCTCTCAGATTCAGTTTGTCCTCTTAGCAAAACCTGTATCAGAACTTCCTCTTGAGGGTTACAGTCTCATTATCCTTTGTCTAAAATGCTTGCAACCAGGAGTGTCTTAGATTTCAGGTTTTTTTTCCTTGAGTTTTGAAACATCTGCCTGTACGTACGGATGCAGCCCAAGTCTAAGCATGAAATGCATGTTTCACATATATCTAAGGCACACAGTGCAAGGTGATTTTATACAACAACGTTGTAAATAATTTTGTGCACAAAACAAAGTTTTATAGTGTGAAATTTTTCACTTGTGACCTCAGGTTGGTGCTCAGAAAGTTTTGGATTTTGGAACATTTCAGAGTTTGGATTTTTGCGCTGGAGATGTATTACACTTTGAATGCTGTACTTTGTTTTTTACCCTCTACTTTGTGCGCAGTACTTTTGCTTTTGTAAGATCACAACGTAGTCACATGCTGTCCAGGTCTGTTGTTCTTACTATGCAGGGAGGGGCTTCAGGGCGGGGAACTGCCTTTCTCAGTTATCATTTACTGATTGTCTTGCCATGTACTGCATATGAATTTTACTTATATTAACTCATTTTATCCATTCCACAGCAAGCCCTGGAACTGGGTATTCTGATCTACTTTACAGTGAGGATTTAGAGAGTTTAAGGGACCTACTAAACTACCATTTGAATCTGTTTTATATTCTCCTGTATCATCCAGCTGCATTACCAGATACATGACAGATGCTTAACAGTGAGTTAACAACTACAATTGCAAAATGTAAAGCTGGGTGTAGACACCACTCTGCCAGGGATCCTTCCATAGCTTATTTCTGTCAGTCCTGCCTCTTCCTGTGTGGGGGCACTGATGTCCGTTACCATACTTTTCACACTGACTTGGCTCGGGTCAGCGCGTCTAAGTTTGTTAAGCAGGCGGCGAGTGGACGTCTGAGCACACTGAGGCGGGACTGAACAGGGAGGAACAGGAGGCAGCTCTGTGGCCAGCCCTGCGAGGAACGTTCCCGGAGTACCCAGGGCTGAGGCAGTTAATTTGCCCCAGTGGTGAGGAGGAAATTTCTTGTAAAAGCTAGCTTGCCTCAGAACAATGCAGTCTTTTATTTTTTAGCTTTGGAATAGAGCCTAGCTGTCCGGGGAAACAAAGAGAGGGGAGAATCACTGAACCAATCTCGCACATAAAAACTGACCAGAATGTCTGTCTTTGAAGTCTCCTTTATGTTGTTTAGAAAACTTTGGATTATAGGGGTGTTTTTTCCTCCTTTTTTCCCTCAGTTCCTCACCCCACCCCAATTTTTTTTCCGGAGAAAAGAGAGAACTGGGTGTCAGGGAACCTTTCTTTGAAACAGGGCAGAAGTCATTAATTAAGGTTCCCATTCATTCCTGCTGACACTTGCTCATCAATCAGATTTCCTCTTAGCATTCTGATGACCCCACTGACCTGGGTCCTCCATACTGTCTGCCAGACAGAATTGAGTCTCAGACCACACACCAGAAGAGACGCAGTGCGCTCTGGCTTGTGGCTTCCCGAGACTGGGGAGAAAGTGTTTGGCTGGTTGGGAGAGCTTCTGGATTGAGGTGAAGGTGAATAAAGAAGACATTTGCTTTGCGGAAGCAAGTGTTGGTCACTTCACACAAGCAGTGATCTATAGCCACCCTTCCTCGCACCAACCCAGAGCCAGGCAGTGGAGCTTGGAGCCCAGCCAGCAAGCCCGGGAAATGAGGGTGGCAAAGCCCCTGCCAACTCTGCACTGCTAACACCAGATAGCTCCAGCTTTCCCTCAGAAAGTAAAGAGAGCTGGTCTGGAGATGGAGTTGTCATCCGGGAAATAGTCATCCTGAAGTACGAGACTTTTACTTAAGTATTTGTTCATTTATTGACTCACTTATTCAATAGATATTATATACCCAGCAGCTACTAGGTACCAGGCAAGTTTTATGTTAGACAAAGTTTATCACAATTTAAAAAATAGGATTTTTAAAAAGTATGTGCATGCCAAGAAACTTGGAAATTAAAAAATTTTGCTACATTATTTGGGCAGTAAGGTTGTGGGAAGACTTTCTTCTACACGGTTATTGCGATAACATATTTGTGAAAAACAAAAACTAAAAAAATGGGGAAGGACTTGCATAGATTTTTCTCCAAGAAGAGGTATATGAATGACTAATGGACATATGAAAAACATTCAACATCATTACTCATTAGAGAAAATGACATCATTAGTTATTAGGAAAATGCAAATCATAATCACAACAAAATCTCATTTCACATACAGCTTGTGGGGCTGACTTCCCCGGACAGAGGTTGACTGCTGATTCTATGGTTATCCTGGTAACATACACACAGGATGGAACAGAAATAAGGGGATGGTGAGGTGATACACACGCAGAACCAGACTCTAAGGATGCTCTGTGTACTCTTAATTATCACTGCTCAATGCTTCACAGTTCATAAAGCTTGTCTCATTTCTTAGTTGACCTTCCCAAAAGTTTTGAAGCAGGTATTCATATTACTATTCATATTGCTCCCCCTTTATGGGCGATGGAACCACGTCTTAGCAGGGTTAACTAAGCCTCCAGATGGCAAACAGTTAACGTATGGAATGGAGAGCTTCAGCCAAGTCTTTTTATTTCTAGAGAGGTCCACCCCACAGACCTACTTAGATCAGGGAAAGGAACACAGAAGCAAAATGCACCTTCCCGTCTTCGTGGCTGCAAGCGGGCTGCAGGTCCCTCAGCTTTCTTTCAGGTTCCTCTTGTGCTCTGACTGGCAGCTGTCTTTGTATGTCTGACCACGCTCTTTGGAGCTAGTGGAGTTTGAGTTTTTGACAGATGATAGAGGCAGTGGTTTCATTTTCCTCCCTACAGTGGGACGGTTGGTAGCCATGCAGCTGGGAGCAGCCGCTCAGGGCTGTGATGTTGGAAAGGGGGTTTGCGGAAGGTGCTCGGCACAGGCTGATGTAGAGACACAGGCTCTTGCTTCTAAAGCCTTTGAAAGAAGGTCTCGCATGAACTCAGGTCTTTCTTACCATCTGGCTTGGCATCTTTTTCACTCTGGTTTTGAGGATCAGAAGAGGTTGGGGGATCAGGGGAAAACACCCACCCACAAGCCCCATGACCAGGGATCTATCTGGGAAGACTGAATAAACTGGCTTCCACCTAAATGGCAAAACAAAACAAAGACTCTAAATACATTATAAACAGGGAATGAATGCATCTCTTATCAGTCTGCTGCCTGTTGACTTTGGCCTGGAGATAATCACCATGGTTAAGTAGGATCCTGGCAGCTAGTTATTCATATCTTACTGTTCTGTCCCACCATTGTTTCAGCATATAAAACCTTGAAAGGATATCAAATACCCAGTGCTCCTTAGCATTGTGGCTTCTGTCTGTGAACCACAACCTCCTCATCCTCTTTGCAGGTCTCTCTCTCTGCCAGCCCATATGTCCTGCTCCTACCAACTGCAGGAGATGAGGAGGAAGCTCAGCACAGGCCCTGTACCCTCTCTCCAGCCAGGGGGGCTCTGTCTCCGCTTGCTTTATGAAATCACCTCCTGAATAACCTTTGCTCTGGAGGGTGGCTCTGTGACAAGTGAAAACCGTGTGTTGCCAGATGCTTACTATCTCCCTTTACAATACAGACAGGTGGGGGAAAGCACACAGTGGGTGGATGCAGGGTTCTATTCGCTACTCACTGTGTATCAGTAAGCGTGAGTAATTGTTGGCTCTCTGGACATTACCCCAACTGTGACAGCAGACAGAAGATGAAGGCCTGCCGCGTCGTGTTTGTAGAGACATCTGACAACTGATTGACTGCTTTTTCTGTATTGGTCTCAACTTTCTGGAGAACCTATGATTTTCCTGTTCAGAAGGGGTGGCCATCCTGAAAGTTATTTAGGGATCAAAATTTGTTTGATCTCTGGAGAAGGCTTGAAACTTCACAGCTTAACAGTGCTTATGCAATTGTGTTCTTTTAATGAAGCAAAGCCCACTTGCAACCACACTGAAAGTAAACAAAAGGAACAGCTGGATTGGTCCCCTGTCTCAAGAACTGATTTGCACACCACCTTGAGTCCGCTATAGTTTGATCAGTGTTGTAATAATTTGAATATCAAAATTCATAGGCAAGAGAGATGGTAAGCTCTGTGAAGGGAAGATTCCTATGTATCATATTCAGGGGTGTTTGGCTATAACTTAGCAGTGTCTGGGACATAGTATTTATACATGTTTATTTAATGAAATTCATTTATTTACTCTGGTATCTCCAATGCTTCGATTCATTAATGTTATTATTCTTTGATTTATTTAGCCATTTTTTCTGCCTTTAAATAGTGCTAGCTACACATAGGTAGTAAGAACATATTGTCATGTAATTTGAATGTAAATAATAGTACTTACATAATATTATTACTAATACATTAAATAATAGTAGGGAGGATTTTGATTAAATACGAGTAAAAGACCTATAATCTTGAACAGATCTTGAGGGATAGCTGGTAAATGAGATGCCTGTCCTTTATTGCACAATTATAGCATGCCAGCTTCCTCAGAAGGTAAGTAGTATTTCTTTCCCATTTAGATAGAAAACAGAAACTTTTAAAGTTGAAATACATTATCCAAGTCATATGCAAACCAAGGCCTCTGCCTGGCTACAGAGTTTAGGGTCATTTTCTTCACCCCATGGTGTCTCTGCCAAAGCGTGGAAAGCCTTGTAGGTAGGCCCTGGAGAAGTGAATGGAACCAGGCTCAGGGAGGGCCTGTGTCAAGGGAACTAAGCTGGCTGTGGCTCTGATCCCTGAGAGGGATGTTCCAGAATGTATTTGATGATGTGCAAAACAGGTTTTGATCTGCAAAACAGAGCAGGGCATGACCCAGAAGCAAACGTTGCTGCTAGTGATGACATTTAGATTATAGAGGATGGGGTAAGGCAGGGCCAGGATCTGAAGCAAGACTAGAACTAGCATCAAACTGAGAGGTGAGAGAGGCAGGGAGAGAGGGGGAGAGAGAGTGGAACTCATCTCACTAAAAAGGGGGAAATTTCAATAAGTGTTGGAAGGAACACAGGTCAAGCAGGCTGGGGTCAAAGGAGAAAGCATCAATCAAGAAAATGCTGACCTCACTCACTGCACATAGCATTTTAAGCTGATTTGTTAATAACATATACAGATTTTTGGATGTAGGAGTCTAAGGGACTTCTGGAGTCATTAAAATGGAGGCAACTCTGAGACCATAATGCTAAATAGAATAAAACAGACACAGAAGGTTTAATATTGCATGGTTTACCTTATATAAGAAACTCAAAATATAAATAATTTAGAGAGCAAAATAAAAGATAGATGATAAGAGGGCTGGGGATATAGCTCAGCGGAATAAGCGCCCGCCTGGCAAGCGCAGGGTCCTGAGTTCGATCCCCAGTGCCGCCAAAAAAAAAAAAAAAGATAGATGATAAGAAACAGGGAGGTAGGCGGTGGAGACGGGAAGGGGATTTGGGGGCAGAGGGAACGGTGGGGGGAATGGGAAGCAAAAGTGATTAAGATGGGTTACAGTTCTGCAAGATGAATGTCATTGTATATTGTAAACACATACTATAAAAAAAACTGAAAAAAATTACTAAATAGCTTCAGCTCCCTGGATTTCATTTTCCCTATCTTTACAATATTTTTCATTTATAATTTTATTTTTGATGGAAATATCATAATTGCACATACTTATTGGCCTCTTCCTCGTCAACATTGTACTTTTAACACCTGCCTCATTCAGGGCATGAGTGTGGTTTTGGAGAGTCTGTGAAGCGCCACCCTGGATGCCGCGGGCTCTGTGTGTGCAATCCTTGGCCGCCTTTTGGTTTCTCTCTCACTTTCTTTTTTTTTTGAGTAAAGGGGATGGTCTTCGACCACATGTACTTAAATATATATGGTGTAATATAGTTAGTATAGATGAGTAACAAAGCTTCTTTTCTTAAAATAGTTTTCAGAGCACACCTTTAACTCTTATTCTCTCTAGCACTCAGGAAGCTGGGGTAGGAGGATTTTTGCAAGTTCAAGATCAGCCTGGGCTACAAAGTGAGCTCAAGGCCAGCCTGAACTGCATAGTGAGACCCTGCCTCAAAAAGACAAAAAAAAAAAAAAAAAAAAAAAGTCTTATTCTCATGTGCTGTCTCCTATAGGGCTCGAGGCTGAGTGGACAGTGGCCTGGAGAGCAGAAGCTGCTCCCATGGGGCAATGGCTAATGGATTAAAAATGTCTGAAACCTTCTTTGGAGAGAATGTGGGGCCTGACTGAATATAACTAAAAAATGCTGGTTAAACAGTTCTGTTTGCAGAAAGAAGCCAGTTTTCACCTTGTTGCTAAGAGCCTGATCGTGTCCTAGCTGTGTTTATGTGCCTATGTCAGGGCATTCTGTGGGCTTCTTTTGGGAACTTGGTGATATTGGCCTGCAGATAATTAGATCTGTATGGTCACTTTCACTGACACACTGTTGAATCTTGTGGGACCATTTGCATGAAAATAGAAGTAGGTGATATTCCTTTCTCATTAATAAAATTCAGCTTCTTCTTGGAGTAGAAGAGCCACGTAGATGTGCAGGCTTTGGAAAGAAGACCCAAGCCCATGTGTTAGCGAACCTTCTCTCAAGGAACTCAGAAGATAACAGCTTCAGCCAAACCGTTCTTCCCCAACTGGCCTCTCCCCTTCCACACCGTGATACAGAAGATCTTCTTCTGGGATGCAACCTGTTCAAGAGAAACTTTCTGAGGCTTGTGGTATGGCCTAGATTGAGAATGTGCCCCAGAGGCCTCATGCGCTCGTAGGCGGAGCTTTTGGAAGGGTGACTGAACCAGGGGACACCATAACTGATTTGCTGTTAGGAAGGTGGGTAAGGGGCAGGTCACAAGGGTGTGTCCCGGAAGGGTACTGTGTGTCTCCCTCGAGGCTCTTCCCTGTTCTGTTTCCTGACAGCCCTAACATGAATAGATTCCTCCCCGGGGACCTCTCTGTCCTGCTATTCCTGTTTTTGAGGCTGCCAAACACGGATGGAAATTTGTGAACTGTGAGCCAAAATAAACCTCTCCTTCTTTAATATTGAGAGTATCTGTAATGAGGAAGATGACTGCATATAGCCTGCATGGCGTAGTGGGACTTATTCTGATGTAAACATATACAGTCTGCACCTTCATAGCCATCAGATCTGCATCATGGAGCTGTAGAGAATGAAATGTCAACTCCTATGTATCACACTGGCTTATTAATTCTAAAAAACGTACCACACAAATGCAAGTTATTAATAACAGCAGGAGATGTGCATGTGTGTGTGTGTGTGTGTGAGAGAGAGAGAGAGAGAGAGAGAGAGAGAGAGAGAGAGAGAGAGAGAGGTAGGGAGGGAGGAAGATATGGGGGATATGTGGAAATTCTTGATATTGATTGTACAGTTTTTCTTTAAACCTAAAATTTCACTTAAAAATAAAGTTTATTAAAATAAAAAATCATTTAACAAAATTAAATAGACTTTCTTGTTAAAACTGCTTACTTATGTCAATGAGAGAATATCTTTTGAATATGATTAATATCTATTTTCAACTACTACTCAACAAGTATAGCCCCATTTCTCCTCTCCCTTTTATTATTTATTATAAAATTCCTTTGAAGTGTTGGCTGTAGTCTCCACACTGTCTCATCTGTTCTATTGTAACTCTTCACTGTTGTAATGAAACCGCACTTGATTACCAGGCAACACTTGCTATCATATTGCTAAGAAGCTATGTTTAATCTCAGGCATCCTCCTTCTTGACTTCTCAAAAGAATACACGTTTGGTCTCCACGACACCACTTCTCATTTTCTTCTCCTTAATTGACCACTCCTGAGGAGTTTCTTTTCTTTTTTTTCTATTTTAAAGAGAAAAAAATACAAGTAAAAATAAAACAATTTCAAAAGTCTAATAGCAGAGTAACAATAATTAATACATCATATATTGCTGTCTTCATAGTAGTTATAGTACAAGACACACACATGAAATATTGTCAAAACAGTATTAGCACAATGAACTAAGAGAAACTAGCTGTATAAGTATCTTAATTACATTGGGTATATATATGTATATGTATATATATATATATTTTTTTTTCTTTTCCCTTTCCTTCCCCTGCCAGTTTCTCTTTTCTTTTGAACATTTCTTCCCAATTCACACTAGCTATTATACATTTTGGATCTTATTTACTCCTTAAATTTCTCACACTAGTGAAACAATATGATGTTTATACATATGAGCCTAATTTATTTCATTTTTGAGTATGGTCTTGGGTTGCATCCATTTACCTATAAAAGTCTCAAGTTTATTCCTCTTTACGGCTGAGTAGTACTCCATTATATAAAAGAAACACATCTTCTTTTTAAACACATGCCTTGGTCGATGGGCATTTGGATTGTTTCCAAGATTTAGCTATTACAAATTGTGCTGGTATAAACATGGGTGCACGTATATTGCTGTGGTACATTGTTTTTAATTCTTGTGGAAAGATATCCAGATGGGGAATCACTGGGTCAAGTTAGACCTCTAATCCTAGTTTTTCTGAGGAGTCTCCACATTGATTTCCACAGTGGTTGCACCGGTCTACACTCTCACCAACATTGAAGGAGTTTTAGTCTTTAGTATGTGGAAAGCCAGTTTTTCCAACAACATTTATTAAAGAGACCATCTTTCTTCCAGTGAGCATGTTTGGTCCCTTTGTCAAAGATAAGGTGGCTGAGTGTGTTTGTGTCTGCAACTTCTTTTTTTTTTTTGGTGGTACTGGGGATTGAACTCAGGACCCTGCACTTGCTAGGCAGGTGCTTATTCCACTGAGCTATATCCCCAGCCCCTGTGTCTGCATCTTCTAGTCTGTTCCACTGATCCTCAGGTCTGTTCTTTTTTTTTTTTTTGCCAATACCATGCTAATTTTATCACAGTAGCTTTGTGGTATAATTTTGGGTCAGGGATTGGGATGCCCCTGACTTGTTTTTGTTTCCCAGAATTACTTTTTATATTCTAGGTATCTTCTGGTTTCAAACATGTTTTAGGATTGTTTTCTCTAGATCTGTGAGGTATGCTAATGGTATTTTGATTGGGATTGCATTTAGTCTGTACAACAGTTTTGGGAGTATGGCCATTTCACTATGTTGGTTCTTCCTATCAATGATCAGAGGATACCTTTCTTTGTTCTGATATCATCTTTAATCTCCTTTTTCAGAGTGCTGTAGTTTTCAATATATAGATTCTTTACTTCCTTTGTTAGATTGATTCCTATAAAAGTATTTCATTTTTTGGATGCTATTATAAAAGGTATGGTTTCCCAAATTTCTCTTTCTGTGAGTTTGTTGCTTGTGTACAGGAATGCTACTGATTTTTTTTTTATTTTTTTATTTTAGAAACATAAAAGTACAAAAACCTATTGACAAACAGACACCCATTATCATAGAAAATAGTACAATCACAACTAATCTATAGACAAGGTGATATGGTCTCAACAGTTGTTGTTGCTTTATCCATTGATATCTTCGAATTGTAGATGTATGGACCCATATACAGACATGCAAATT
>PVLD010031457.1:0-15710 GCA_004027595.1 Dinomys branickii | reverse complement strand
GTTCACTAGTATTTTATTTAAAATTTCATCAGTTTTATCTTATGCTCCATTTTGGATAGTTTTCTTTACTATTTTTAAAACTTCACTAATATTTTTTATCTGAAATTCCTGACTTGCTCATATTATCATGTATTTTTATATCATATATACTCTGGTTATTTCTTTCCAATTTATTTTTTATATCATATATACTCTTATACTCTACAATCCAGGGACTCATTGTAGAAGTGCTCTACTATTGAGTTACAACTTTATCCATTTAAAATTTTATTTTATTTTATTTTATTTTGAGGCAATGTCTTTCCATGTTGCCCAGGAAACTCTTTTGTTTCAGTCTCTCAAGTAGCTGGGATTACAAGCATGTATCACCACACTAAGCTTCAATCAAAATCATCTTTTACCTAGAATTTAGATTTAAGTCTCTTATGAACTTCTGTGTCTCTACCTACATGTCTAACATTACTACAAATACAATAACTACTATAGTGTCCCTGTCCACTAATTGTTTTCTTCCTCTTCTATGTTACTTCTGGATAGGCTTTAGTGGAGCTTTTTTTCCTCCTCATTATGGGTCTTATTTTTTGTCTTTTTATCCCATGCTTTGTAATAGTTATTGCATGGACACAGAGATTTTATTTGGTTAAGTATTAGATGTATTTTTGTTTGTATAATTAGTTTTATATTTTATTCTTGATGTGGTAAGTTACTTTCAAAACTGTCTTTTAGTGCTTTTTAAAGTTTTTTAAAGATGAACCAGAAAAGCTATTAGTCTATGGCTAACTTTTAAAGACAACTTGACAAAACACTTTTGCATACTCTAATAAATACCACATTAAGAACTTTTCTACAGTAGTTGATGGAACGGAAACTTTTTGCAGTTTTGTATGAGATCTAGAGATTACTGCTTGCAATAACTTTGGGTGATTATCTTCTTTGGTCTTAAGGGCTCTTCTTGACCACTATTTAGTTGCTAATTTGAGGTTATTAGTATTAGTAGGTTTCTGGAGTTCTCTCTATGAACAGATTCCATAGTACTTGGCCATAGGACTAGCTCTTTTGGCCTTTCTGATCAGTGATACATCCTTCATTCAAAGTGATCATGGGACTCTGTCCTGTTTGCTGATTATACATGTCCTAGGAAGTGCAGCGTGCTCTATTCACTTGGTTAGTTGCACTGTTTATTCATCTATGAACATATCATTCCTCCGTTTGATGTTGGCTTGGTAAACATGTATCATGAGAAACCATCTACAAAATATTTCCGACAAAAGAGGTCTCCTATTACTGTCAAATGACAAAAGCAAGACTAAAAGGCCGTGTGTTATGCCATTGCCACTCTTTAATTTTATTTCCTTCATTTAATATCTAGTCCCAACTGAAAAAGAAGACCATATTTTTGTGCCATGCATTTCTAGATTGTAAAAGAGTGATTTTCTCTGTCTAATGTGGGCTCTCTGGCTCACAGTACATAAGACGAAAAGGAGTATTAAGGCCATATGTTTAATGAACACTAAAAACTCACAGAATTTTTCAAGCACTGAATAGGGTTTACTCAATATCCTTCACCAATGCACTAGACGTTTAAGTTCACAGTGCATCCTGTCACAACTGCTACTTTGGAGAGTGTAGCTTCAAAGAGATCGGAATAGTGGTGGGATCATATTCTGGTTATCACATTTTTTAGTTTAAACTCTATTACAACATATTAGATGAAAAGTGTAAAGATATACAGAACTAGGGATATAACACAGAAATATGACAAATTCCAGACAACATATTTCATGGTGACTTGGAATTTAAATAGGGTCCTCAAGCCAGTTTTCTATTTACGGGTGAGTAAGTTTAGGCAATAGGCATTCATCATTGCTAACAAGAATAAGTTATTTTCATTGCTCCTGGTTTTCTTTAACATGTCCCAATATTTGCAGGCACACAAAGAACACTGACAAAAGAGAGGTCAGACTCCCTAGGGTTCATGGTTCATTTCAAAGTCTTTTTCTTTTTTAAAGAGAAAAAACAGTAACAAAATAACAACAAAGACAAAAACTAACCAATACTAAAACAGTAAAAATGACACAGAATTTCAAAATAAGATGATAGGAATTAACAATTATTGTTATATTACATATTGCTATCATCAATGAAGTTGCTTAGATTAACAGGTGTAAGAATGCAAGATTGATCAAACAATTAAAGAGAACTAAAACTATTAAAAAAACATTAGAAACTATACAGAGCTTCACTAAACAAGATGGTAGGAATTTCACAACAGTTGTTATACTGCATATTGTTGTCTCCAAACTAGTTGGCTCAATGATCAGATATGAGCATGCAAAATTGCTCAAAAAATTAAGGATTAACTGTTTTATCCACAGACCAAAAGACATCAGCAGTATAATTATCCCAGCTATCCTTGCATGTACACATATATTAAAATTTATGGTAGCAGGAAAACCACTTATAATTAAAGAGTATTGATAGATCATTGTGGATAGATCTTTGTTCATGTTTAATAAAAGTCTAAGTAATACAAATTAGCAAATTGTAAGAGATGTGTGTCATATATAATTATAATGGGTTATGTTAACTTAAAACTAGTGCTCTTAATTAGAATGCACTATTTTTCTAAGTGAGATAATTAATCAGAGTAACTATTCCCAATTTATCAAAAATAAATGTTGAAAAAATTTGGTTTTTCTCTTCATTTTATTTTACTTTATTTTATCTTATTTTATTTTATAGTGCTTTGATATTTTAGCAAGGGGAGAGAAAAATTTCCTTTCGGGCTTAGCATATCATTTAAGAAAAATTTTCTACACTCAAAGAAAGACTCACTCAAGTTTGCCTCTATAATTTCCTTAGAATGTGACTTTCGATCTCAGCTTTTATCTGTAATAGGTGGATGAAAATGGTGTCTCTTTCATAAGCTTCTTTTGAGGATTAAAAGGTAGAAATTACCCAGTACTTTTTAAAGTCTGTTGATGGATTCATCTCCCTACCTCATTAAATGTTAGTGATGTATAGATGTAATGCGATCTTTTTAAAATTTTATTGTCATTTTTCAAAGAAATAAAAATGATCCTAAATTCAGGTGGAACCATAGAAGTTCTTAACGGGCCAAAACAATTCAACAAAAAGTACAAAGCTGGAAGAATCACATTACCTAGCTCTGAGATGTGATTTTATTAAAATGTAAGTCTTCTTCACAACACATACAACATTGAATAGGATGAAGACGCCTCACAGATTGGGAGGAAATATTCACAAATTATATATACAATAAAAAATACATGCCCCAAATAGATAAAGACCTCAAACAGCAGAAAAGGCCCAATAACTCAAGAAGAAGTGTGAAAGAACCTATGCAGACACAATAAATGAATATACTAGTGTTAAATAAATATATAAACATCATTCATATTAGAATATTAGAAAAATTAAAGCAATAATGAGGTATCACATAACAATTGCTGGGATGGATATTATCAAAAGGACAAAAGATAAAATTATCATGAAGGATATGAAGAAAGTAAAGCCCTTGTTCACTTTTGGTAGGAATATTAATTGATACAGTCATAGAAAAAAGCATAGCATTTTCTAAAAGTAAAACTTAAGGATGAATTATAGTAAGATCAAGCAAGTAGCCCTACATCTGAGCACATAACAAAGGAATTGAAATCAGGGCCCTGAAGAGATATGTGCACTTCCATGTTGTTCCCAGGACTGATCACATTAGCTAGTATATAAAAGCAACCTTGATGTGTCTCATCAGATGAATGGTAGACCAAAAGAGAATATATTTCAGCCCTAAGAAATAGGGACATACTGTTATTTGTTACAACATTGATGAGACTGAAAGATAATTATACTAAGTGAAAAAACTCAAGCACAGAAACACAATGTGGCCATGATCTTACTTACATGTGGCATCTAAAAATATTAGTCAAAAAAGGTAAAGGGTACAGTGATAAATACTAGAGGCTAGGGGAAGGAGAGTGCATGTAGTGATGTTTTTCAAATGTTGTTAGGGACCACTACAAAGTGGCTCTGAGTTGGATTTTATATTAACCAATTTCTGTGTTACTTGTGAGTTGTCTGAAACTTAAGTCCCTTGTCTCCCCTCCCAACTAACTGCAAGGAGACTGTGGCTGCAGGCATCTCACCCCTGCTGTGAAGGCCTTCCTGGAGGTAACATAGTTCTCCTAAATTAACATAGTATCACTTGGAGGAGTCCTTGAAAGGATTCCCAAGTCCTGCCCAGATTCCTGCATTTCCGGGACCGGGGATCGAACTCAGGGCCGTAGTGCTTAGCGGCAAGCACTTAGCCCACTGAGCTGTACCTCCAGCCCAGATTCCTGCATTTCCTTCAGTATTCCCTCTCCATTATTTGTAAACCTAATAAATAGTGGCCGCCCAGGAAAGTCTTTGGCTAATTCAGAGAATACAGAAGCTGGAAGAGAATTAGTCCCTCCTGGAAGCCCTGAAATCATATTCCATTGTCTTATTTTTTATTTACACCTTTGTTAGTCCACTCACTTGGGAGATTGCAGGCCTGTTCAGCCTGCAATAACTTAGGGTTTTTTAACCCAGGTTTTGATAAAATAGTACAAGATTTCAAGTAAAAGTAACATTTACTGATCTATTCCAAATAATAATGAATAAAACAGTGCATTATAAAAAGGCATTGTATATTACAGAAATGGTAAATGTAAGGTTTAATATTTTTCTACAAAAATATTAAATATGCAAGATGATAAATTTGTAAATTAGGATGATTTCATCATTCCACATTATAAATATATATCCAAACATCACATTGTAGAAATATATAACAATGGTCACTGACTTACAATGTTTGAACTCATAATTTTCTATGTTTTAATACTGTAAAAGCAGTATACAGTTAAAAATCATATTTTGAATTTTGACCTTTTCCTAGGCCGGCAGCATGTGGTACAGTACTGTCTTACAATTGAGGCCAGTGGCAGCAATACACAGGTGCTAGCTAGCTGCATAATCACAAGGATAGACAGCAGGTATTCAATGTGTTGTATATGGCTGTTCAGTAGTTTATCATGTTGAGTAGTTCAGGTATATAAAATGTATTGTACACTCACTATATTTTCAATTTAACATAGTTTTAGCTGAGGGTGGTGGTGCATAACAGTAAGCCCACATATCTGGGCGGGTGAGGCCAGAGAATATCAGATTGAAGCCTAGCTCGGAGGTATTTAGCTTAGTGCAAATGCCCTGGGTCAACAGGAAAAAGAAAGAATTATTGAGATAAACACTATAATAGTTTGGTGAATATTTTTATAGTTAAAAATACATTTTAAAAATAATTATGTGCTTTTTAAATATTCACAAAATAAAATAAAATGTTTGAAACCAAATAATATACTGTCAACTGATGGATTGTGAAGGTGACTGTCTTAGTCACTTTGCTCTACCATACGTTGATTTGTGTATAACAATAGAGATTTATTTCTCCTAGTTCTGAAAAGAAGTCTGGAATGATGCCACTACATTTGAGTTCAGGAGAGGGGCCTCTTCTCAACTGTAGTCAGCAGGGTTCTATTTGTATCGTCCCATAATGGAAGAGACAACCAAAGAACTCTGAGATTTTGTGCTGTGAAGATACTATTACTATTGAGAAAGGCTCCAAACTCATAAACTAATCATATCTCAAATGTCATGAATTTTGATAGCATCACATAAAGGATGAAAATTACAACCTATGAAATTTGGGAAGACAGATTCAGTCCATAGTGGAGACTATATCAATTTACCTCATGACCCCAATTAACCCACATCCTGGACAAGAGGATATGATGAGGGTTTTTACAACTTAGCATATCAAGACAGTAGAATTTCATTTTTATTTATTTCCTTGAAGTCTCATAATCTTGAATAATTGCATGTGATTTTGCCCAGTTTTTGTGTTTATTATATTATCACTGAGCTGTAAAATTTTTATTTTATTCAGGAAGCCAGTTCTTTGTAAAATATATGTACTGCATACATTTTGTCAGTCTATGGTTTGTCTAATAAATTAATTTTAGTAAAATATCATATTTTTTTGTTTGTCTTTCTATGCCCATTAAAAACTTCTACCCAAAGCCAGACCTGGTGGCTCACACCTGTAATCCCAGCATTTAGGAGGCTGAGGCAGAAGGATCACCATGAGTTCAAGGCTACCCTGTGCTACATAGTGAGTTCAAGGCCGCCCTGTACTACACAGTGAGACCTGTCTCAAACAAAACACAAAAATACTTTCTACCCAAAAGTCATAGATTTGGTTCTGTGATTTTGACATTTTATATTTTAAAGATATTTTATGGATTGATTTTTATTGAAAATATGAACATGAACTTGAGGTAGATATTTAATTTCTTTCCCATTAAAATCTTCAGTTATCCCAGTATCACTTTTTTTCTTTTAGAGACAAAATAAAAACAATAACAAAACAACAATGAAGACAAAAACAAAAACAACAAAAATGATACAGAATTTCAAAACAAGACACTGACAATGACAAAGGTTGTTATATATTATATATTGTTATTTAATATATTATATATACTATATATTGTTATTTTCAATGAAGGTGCTTAGATTACCAGTATCACTTTTTACAAATGATTTTTTCCTATTTAATTTCAATGGTAATATGGTGAAATTACTTGATCATATATGTGTGTTTTTTTGCTGTCATCTATGATATTGTTTTCATCTATAGATCTACGTTATCCTCCTGCCAATATACTGTCTTAAGTATAGTTTAATAATAAATATTGAGTAGTGTTAATATTCCAATGACTTTTCTAAATTTTATTAGCTATTATAACCTTTACAATTTCACAAAAACTTCAAAATCAGCTTGTTGATTTCTACTTCTAAAAATATCCTTTTTTAAATTGGGGTTGTATTCAATTTATAGGAAACCAGACTTTCTAATAGAAAAAAAGGAACTTTTCAATTTATTGAAACTTTTACCCACAAAACTGTTATAAATCTCATGTTATTTTGATTTTCTTAAGTCCAATTTTATCTTTTAAATTTTTGTTAGTATACATTCACATTACATGATGATAGTTTTTATGGTAGGGAGTTGGTACAAGTATATAACCCATCTTGATTACTTTTCCTTGTCCTTCTTTACACTTCTTTCCTCTCCCTCCATTTCTTAGTCTCTTTCCCCTTTGCTAAAGACCTAACTTCTTGTTTATTCTTATCTATTGTTTTTGCTCTTTAAAGTATTCATACTTTGGGTTGGTCATACAAGAGATAGTATGCGATATTTAAACCTATGTATCCAATTTATTTTGCTTACATTATTGTCTCGAGGTGCATCCATTTTCCTATGAATGACTCATATTTATCCTTTATTATGGTAGAGTATTTTCATTAGTGTTTTATATTAGTTTGGTTAGAAGAAGTTTAACACCAAAGCAATTGTCATAATTACACAGAAGTCATGTCTGAGTTTTCAGAAGTGAAATTAGAATTATTCAGCAACTGAAGGAAATGACACAATATCACAATGACTGCACATTTAAAAACATATTTGAGGAACTCTGGGCAGGTGAGGTCTGTGCACACTCCAACCTGGATCTCTGGGTCAGGAAGGAGCTCGGTCCACAAAGCAGCATTTGAGCGGCCCGCCTGTGTTCCTGTGCGGAACTCTGGGCAGGTGAGGCATGCACAAGCTCTGCCCTGGATCTTTGGGTCAGGAAGGAGCTCGGCCCACAAAGCAGCATCTAGGCAGCCCACCTGCCTGGGTGGAACTCTGGGCAGGGGAGGTGTGTGCACACATGCTCCACCGTGGAACTTTGGGTCAGGGAAAAGCTCGATCCACAAAGCAGCATCTGAGCAGCCCACCTGTGTGGAACTCTGGCCAGGTGAGGCATGCACATGCTCTGCCTTGGAACTTTGGGTCAGGGAGGAGCTCGGTGCACAAAGCAGCATCTGAGCAGCCTTCTGAGTGGAACTCTTGGCAGAAAGCTTAAGGAACATTTTCTCGAAGAAAGGGAGCCATTGGAGCAGCATTTGCAATGGACCTTTGCCCAGTAATCTGCCTGGGTAATTTGTAGCCCAATACTTTTCATCTACCACCCAAAATGACAAGACAGAGGAGCAAAACACAGTCTCAGAATGAAACCCCACCCAGAACAAGTCCTGGAAACAATGATATAGGAGAACTAGGAAGCCACAAATAGGCAATTTCTGAAATGATCGCATCTTAAGTAAAGAAACAACTCCATCAGGCCATAGAAGAGATTAAAGCAGAAATAATCTCTCAGGCAAAAAATGAAGTGAAAATAATAATGGAAGAAATGCTCTGCACATATAGAGAAGAAACAGATAAAAGAATAGAAGAACACAGGAAACAAATGGAAATGTTACATGAGCAATTAAGGAATGAATTACAATGAAGGAAACAGGCTCAAAGAGATTGCCAGGAAATGAAAATTTCCACTGAAAGCTTGCAAAACTGCTTCAGTGAAGCTGAAGATAGAATTTCAGATCTTGAAGACAGCATGGCAGCTAGCAAACATGAAAGGAAGGATCTCATAAAGTCATCAAGGATCCTGGAAAAATCAATCCAACAGCTGCAAGATGAGGGAAAAAGAAATAATATCTGAGCAACAGGACTCAGTGAAACAGCAGGAGGCAACACAAATGATATAAAAAGAATATTTGCAGAAATAATAGCAGAAAATTTCACAAGCACGGAAAAGATACTGAAGTGCAGAAAACTGAGGCATATAGAATCCCAATGAGCCATAACCCAAATAAAACCACCCCCAGACATATAATAGTCAAAATTCCAGACATCCAGCAAAACAACACAATATTAAAAGCTGCTAGAGAAAAGAAACAGATCACCTATAAAGGAAAGCCCATCAGAATCACTGCAGACTTCTCAACAGAAACCATGAAATCAAGAAGAGCTTGGAGCGAGGTATTACAGATTCTGAGACAAAACAGCTTCCAACCCACACTGATATATCCTGCAAAATTATCCTTCAAATTCAATGCAGAAATAAAATATTTCCATGACAAAGAACAACTGAAGAACTTCATGAGTGCCAAACCAGCATTACAAAAAGTACTAAAAGATACGCTAGACAGAGAAAAAAGTGACCACAATCTCTAGAACAACAATAGAAAGGAAGCCTCAAACAGAACAAGCAAGTAACCAGATAGCAAAAGTAGGAAAACAACAACAAATAAATAGTATGACGAGAATAAGCCAACATATAACCGTTATAACCATTAATGTGAATGGCCTCAGGTCACCAGTCAAAGAAACAGATTGGTAGAGTGGATTAAGAAAAAAAATCCAACGATATGCTTTATACAGGAAACACATTTTACTCAAAAGAAAATACACAGGCTGAAAGATAAAGGATGGAAAACAATTCTCCATGCAACAGGTCCAGAGAAAAAAGCAAGGGTAGCTATTATGTTTTCAGACAATGTAAAATTCAAATGGAAAACAATCACAAGAGATAAAAAAAGGCCACTACATACTAGCTAGGGGAAAGCTGCAAGAGGAAGAGATAACAATCCTAAACATTTATGCTCCAAATAACGGAGCACCAAACTTTATAAGTCAAACCTTAACATACATGAAAAATCAAATAATTAATAACACTATTGTAATAGGGGACCTAAACACCCTTCTGACACAAAGAGACAGGTCATCTGTGTAAAAATTCAGCAAAGAAATAACGGACTTGAACCAAAGGTGTGAACAAATGGACTTCGTAGATGTATACAGAGTGTTCCACCCCACAACATCAGAATACACATTTTTCTCAGCTGCACATGGGTCTTTCTCTAAAATAGACCACATTCTAGCCCATAGCGCATATCTACCTAAATGCAAAAGAACTGAAATTATCCCATGCGTAGTATCTGACCACAGTGCAATGAAATTGGAAATTGATGACAAAGAGAACTCCAAAAACAACATAAACACTTGGAAATTAGACAGCAACCTCCTGAACAACCAATGGGTCACACAAAAAATTAAAGAAGAAATTTAAAAATACCTACAAACAAATGAATATGCAAATACAACCTACCAGAATCTGTGGGATGCAATGAAAGCAGTCGTCAGAGGGAAATTTATAGCAATGAACTCATATACAAAGAAAACAGAAAGAGAGCAAATAAATAGCTTAATGCTTACCTCAAACTTTTAGAAAAAGAGGAACAAGCAAAACCAAAAGCCCAAAGAAGGAAGGAGATTATAAAACTCAGGGCAGAAATTAATGCAATTGAGATGAAGAAAACTCTACAAAAAATAAGTGAATCACAGAATTGCTTTTTCGAAGCAATAAATAAAATTGATGAACCCCTAGCCAACCTTATCAAAAAAAGAAAGGAAAGAACTAAAATTCATGCAATAAGGAATGAAAAGGATGAAATCACTACAGATCCCACAGAAATTCAAAAGATCATTAATACCTACTTTGAAAATCTTTACTCCTGTAGGATGAAAATTCAGAAGAAATGGACAGATTCCTAGAAATGTACAAATTAACAAAATTAAATCAGGAAGATACAAAAATCTTGAACAATCCAATATCAATTAATGAGCTTGGAAATGTCATTAAAAATTTACCAACAAAGAAAAGCCCTGGCCCTGATGGATTCACAGCAGAATTCTATAAAACATTCAGAGAAGATTTGATGCCAACACTCCTCAAACTCTTCAACAAAATCGAAAAGGAAGCAACTCTCCCTAACACATTTCTGGAGGCAAGTATTATACTGATACCAAAACCAGAGAAGAACCCAACCAAGAAAGAGAACTATAGGCCAATCTCTCTAATGAACATAGATGCAAAGATACTCAATAAAATACTAGCAAATAGAATGTAGCAAATCATAAGGAAAATTATACACCATGACCAGGTTGGGTTTATTCCAGGAATGCAGGGATGGTTCAATATTAGCAAATCAATTACTGTAATACATCATATCAACAGAGCCAAAGACAAAAACCACATGATCATCTCAATAGATATGGGAAAATCTTTTGATAAAGTCCAACATGCCCTCATGTTAAAAACCCTAGAAAAAATAGGAATAGATGGCCTCTACCTCAATCTGATCAAAGCCATCTATGACAAACCAACAGCCAACATCATACTAAATGGTCAAAAACTGAAAGTTTTCACTTTAAAGACAGAACAAGACAAGGATGATCACTGTCACCACTCCTATTCAGCATAGTTCTGGAAGCACTAGCCAGAGCAATCAGACAAGAGAGAGAAATAAAAGGAATTAGGATAGGAAAGAAAGAAGTCAAACTATCACTATTTGCAGATGACATGATACTATACATGGAGGACCCCAAAAACTCCACAAGAAAACTCCTTGAATTAATTGACAAATTCAGCAGAGTAGCTGGATACAAAGTCAACACCCAAAAATCAATAGCATTTCTATACACAAACAACAAACAGACTGACAGAGAAATTAAGGAAACCATACCTTTTACAATAGCATCCAAGAAATTGAAATATTTAGGAATCAATCTAACAAATGATATAAAAGATTTATTCAATGAAAAACTACAGTACTCTGAAAAAAAGTGATTGAAGAGGATTTCAATAAATGGAAAAACATCCCCTGCTCATGGTTAGGAAGAACCAACATTGTGAAAATGACCCTACTACCAAAATTGCTGTAGAGATTCAATGCAATTCTCATTAAATTACCATTAGCATACATCACAGATCTAGAGAAAACATGCGTTAAATTCATCTAGAACCAGAAAAGACCCAGAATAGCAAAAGCAATCCTGGGCAGCAAGGACAAGTCAGGTGGAATCACAACTCCTGACCTGAAATTATCCTACAAAGTTACTGTAATAAAATCAACCTTGTACTAGTTAAAAAACAGACCTGAGGATCAATGGAACAGACTGGAAGATGCAGCCACAACCAAAAACACACTCAGCCACCTAATATTTGACAAAGGAGCCAACCAAACTCACTGGAAGAAAGATAGCCTATTTAATAAATGGTGATGGAAAAACTGGCTTGCCTCTTGCCGAAAACTGAAAATAGACCCAAGTCTATCACCATGCACCAAACTCACGTCAAAATGGATCACAGATCTCAATATTAAAACAGAAACTCTAAATCTATTGGAAGAGAAAGTAGGTAAAAATCTTCAAGACAGGAATAGGCAGAGAGTTCATGAACAAAAATCGAACTGCAAGGGAAACACTTCAAAGAATCAGTAACGGGGACCTCAAGTTACTGAAAAGTTTTTGTACATCTAAAGAAATCACCAGCAAAGTAAAAAGAAAACCCACTAATCGGGAAAAAATCCTAGCTGGTTGTTTCTTGGACAAAGATCTATCTAGAACATACAAAGAATTAAAAAACATTTACCTGTCCAAATTCAAAGACCCAGTCCACAAATGGGCATGTGAAATGAATACACACTTCTCAGATAAAGAAATAAAAATGGCAAATAAATATATGAGAAATTGTTCTACATCTTTAGTCATTTGAGAAATGCAAATAAAAACAACATTGAGATTTCATCTCACCCCAGTAAGATTGGTCAGTATGAAGAAATCATCCAGTAACAAATGCTGGCGAGGCTGTGGAGAAATAGCCACTGATGCTGGGATTGCAGACTGGTGAAAACACTGTGGAAAGCAGTTTGGAGATTTCTCAGCATACTCAGTCTAGAGGTTCCATTCAAACCAGCTATCCCCCTTCTGGGTATTTTCCCAGAAGGTCTGAATGCATCATATCACCATGATATATGTGCACGCATGTTTATAGCAGCACAATTTGTAATAGCTAAATTGTGGAAGCAACCCAAATGTCCATCCACAGAGGACTGGATAAAAACACTGTGGCATGTTTATATAATGGAATACTACTCAGCTATAAAGAGGGACAGATTTGGGGCTTTTGTAGGCAAATGGTCACAATTAGACACCATACTCATAAGGGAAATAAATCAGAGGTACATATGCAAGCAATGTATTGTGTCCCTAGTGTAAGAACCTGAGGGTGGGAATATAAATTAAGAGGAGTGAGGGGAATCTGCTCAAAAGTAAAGAACAGATGGGATGAGGCCAAGGAGAAAAGGAAGAAAGAGGCAAATATGTACGTATGTATGTACATATGTGCAGGATGGCTAACATAGTTCCACCATTGTCTTATGTCGCTTTATGGTAAGAAATAGTTGATGACTGGTTGTTTGATCAATCTTGTATGTCTATATGTGTTTTCCTGAGCATATATTTTGAAGTTGTCAGTATGTAATACAACAGCCATTGTTGGTTCCCTGCCGCTTTGTCTATAATTCAGTTTGGATCGTACTGTTCTTGTGCTACTTTGTGTCTATTTGTTAATATTTTCCTTTGTTGTTGTTGTTGCTGTTTTTCTTTTATACTTTAAAAAATAAAAATTTTAAAAAAACATTTGAGTAGCAATGTATGAATAATGGTCAGTTTTTCCATTTTTGGGCAAAGTACCTGACATGTGCAACTTAATGGAGGAAATACATATTTTGATTTAGAGTTTCAGAAGTTCTTCAGTCCATGTTCAGCTGGCTCCCTGGCAGGAACATCATGGTGGGAGGGCATAGCAGTAGAAATTTAATCACCCTATGGTGGCTAGAAGTGAGAGACGCAAAGAGCTACATAGAGATGAAAAGACTAGGGAACGGGATATAGACTTCACACACAGACCCTCAGTGATCTACTTCCTCTAACCAGTGCCACTTCCTGATAGCACATTCAGCTCTGAACTTGCCAGTGAAGTGAAACACTGATGATTTTAGCACACTTATGATTCAGTCATATTCCAAAAGCTCCACCTCTGAACATACGAAACTTCTGGTGGACGTTTTATATCTGAACCATAACATAAGCCTACGGATAGGTCCATGTAGTTATAAACCATAATAAATAAAGGTAGCCTAGTTGAGGTCAGAGAGCATGATCTTAGTTTAGAGCTGATTTCCTTATTTTTCTTTATCAACAAATGGTGCAGTAGATGCAATAGTAGATGAAATATATTATGGAAATGAATTTGATTTAGAAATCCACCACCAAAAATGTACAAGGTGATGAATACTTGGGCAGAAACCACATAGAAATAAATTAATTCGTTGTCTAAGATCATTTTGTTTCCACTCATCCAAAGAGTTTGAAAATAACGTGGAAAATGTTGTATAAATGTGGAAAATAAGAAAAATTAAAGTTAGAGGATCTAAAACAGCAGAAAGGAGAGATGAGATAAAACTGTGCCAAATGAGAAAAGAGAAATTCCTATTTCATTTATGTATGTCAAAGGTGAAACCAGGTCAAATAAACAACTCAGTGAATATCTGTCATCATGGTATTCCATTCATCAGACATTCACTGGTTTGTACCCCAGTGCCATCTGTCCCTTAAAACCTATCTTTCACAATGGAGATGATATTTCTTCTTACACATTGGTCATATGTCTTTCTCAAAAATGATAAGAAGTTTTATATTGTTCTCAAGTGTTATTATCTATAGAATTAAGTGTCCATGTTCTTTTGAAAATCAAGTTTTACAGAGTTCATATTTGAATGTGACTCTTTGATACTGTTACTCAAATAGTCAGCAAAACTTTTAATCAGAAAAGAGGGTGCAGCTCATAGCTTGATTTACTAAGGACAAGAAGTCTTGATATGTTTTAATGGATTTGCAAAACCACCTGAGGGTAATTGAATCCCATGCATGTAGAAGAATCATTTAGATTTTGCTCAGAAAAGAAGGATGCAGCTACGCTGGCAATACTATTTTCCCTCTGGTCAGTTACTGATGCAGGTTTCTATAGCTAGTTTGAGACTAACACTCTCAATTAATATTTTTTGCCATGATCTTTATATTATTTACAAATTTCTTTAGGTAGGTATGGAATGTTTCACTAAATGTGGCAATGTGTTTCTCATGATTTTTTCCTTTTGTTCATTTCCTGAGAATTCAGTTTTAACCAAAATAGCATTCAAGGAGATAATAGCCATTGTATATATTTGGTAAATATATATTTAATTGCCACTCTATTAATCATTCTATTAATTTAGCATTCCAAGTTCAACAACTCTTGGCATCCCAATATATAAATCAAGGCTTACTAACAAAACTATGTTATATGGAAATGTATTTAGTTTTCACTAGTTAAATTTTCTCAAACCTGTTTAGCTATTAGTCTCATACATTAGTAAAAAAAAAAAAAAGATTTAAATTCTCCACTATTCCATTAAAATACTATGACTTTTTTTTCAAGTGGGGGAGAATAAGGGACTTAGACATGTAATTAAGAATTCTATTTGAGACTCTATCTGATTAAGTATTCAGTATAGAATGTGAACAATAGCAAAATAAAATGAAGTTTTCATGTAAGCCCTAATGATGTTCAAAAAACATTATAGCAACACTCAAAGTAAAAAATAAGTCAAGAGTTACAATTAGATGAAATGCAAAAAGCACATAGCTCAGCTTAACCTTTTCTGTATAAGATCATGTTCAGGTCTTTCTTCTAGAGATATTCAATAGCAAAGTAGTAGGCAGATTAATTATGAAAGTATCGAAGACCGGGTTAAACAACCCTAAGTTATTGCAGGCTGATCAGGCCTGCAATCTCCCAAGCGCATAGATGGACAAAGATGTACGTAAAAGATAAGACAAT
>PVLD010031456.1:0-15712 GCA_004027595.1 Dinomys branickii | reverse complement strand
GGTTACGGTTACGGTTACGGTTACGGTTACGGTTAGGGTTAAGTCTAAAATAAGAATGTTTAGCAAAGGAGCCTGTATACCTGGTGCTAAGGGGAAAGCGGGGAAGAGAGATCAGGGAGCCTCCTAGGGCAAAATACTGTGGGCTGTAAGTGCTTTCATGTTCTAATGGGAGCCACTGCGGGGTTTTTAGTAGAAAAGTGATATCTTTTTTCTGGCATTAACAGGATTCTTCCAGCTGCTGTATAAAGAATAAGGAGGACTTCAATAAGTGTAGTGGCAGAAGGATCAGTTACAGACTTTGCAGTAATAAACCAGCAAAGTAATGGTGGCTTATTCCATGGTGACAACAGCGGCAATGATGAGATGGGTCCGATTATGTACATATTTGTGGAGTGAACTGTTTGGGCATCGTGGTTTTATAAATAGATAGAAAGACATTGTCCTCTTGGAGTTCACTTCATTACCAAATCAGAGTTAACTTCTTAATCCACTAAGGAATTTTCGATCAGTATTAATTACAGTCTGCCACATCTCAAGCAAATTGGTTTAACCAGTGAGAGCAATCTTCGTGAAGGTTCCTGAAAGTAACACGCCAGTTTTTTTTCTCTCCTGTTCCATTTTCCTTTTCCACAGTCCTTTTGTTTCTTGCTTCGCACAGTGGATTAGGGATGGTCCTTGCAAGACCTATAGCCTTCCCCCAAGTGGAACATCCATCTCAAGGTATCATGACTTAGAACCTGGAACTGTCTCCCAATTCTTTTTGATAATAAAATTCCTGATCTATGCAACGGCTCTTCCCCATTTCTCAAAACTACATGCTAACAAAAGGTCACAAGCTGGGTCCAGCTCCCTGTGTACTTTGCAAGGTAATATAGTTCTGAAAAGAAAAGCTTAACTTAAAGGTCAAGATACAAAATCTATTTTTCCTGACTATAAAATATTGAACATTTCCTTAAATTCATGGACCATGTTTTGTAGCCTACATGGTGTTAACAATCCCTTAAACTAATGAGTGTTTGTAAGAATCAGAAAATTTAAGAGACAAATAAAACAAAGCTACACAGAAGTACACTATAAACCTTTATCCACTTAGAAGTGTTTTAGGCTGACCTATATCCATACTATGGAAACATTCATTCCCTGGAAATAAACTCACACATGAAACCAAAAACATTTGACAATGCTTTGCTTAATAGAGACAATGAAGTAAAAATAATTTCTAACTCTTTTTAATGAAATTTATTATAAATTGGAAAAATTTGAATGCTGATATCAGTATGAACTCAATTTTTAAAATCATAGTATTTTCCCTTAAGGAAACTGGGATTAAAGTTTTAACAAGACTGCAGGCAGGTTAGCTGCCCTAGGGCCTCCATGACGAGGACCCGCAGCCTCGCTCTCTGCCCACCTTGTCTCTCATCCAGGCCTCACGACACCAGATGACTTTTCCCCAATGCAAGGCTCTCTCAGCCAACTGACCCAGCTCGCTGAAGCCTAAAATTGACTGTTCCTAAAAATTGCTTGGCTTCCATTCTAAGTTTTGTTACGTTCTTGTTTTCTCTCGTGTCAGGATATTTCAGTAGCTCACACAGCTGGTCACATAACACACTTCTTTAGCAGATCATCACTTTTACTGCTCAGCACATATTTTCATTTCTTTTTTTACAAATTCTTTGAAAATTAAGTGTATCTCATTTCTTTGCATGTTAGTCATGCAAAGGCATGGCAATAAGCAGCCTATAAAATGGAAGGTTTTGATTTTAAACTTTCCATTTTGGAGGAAAATCATGATGAAGGAGATAAAAAGAATAGAGTGATTCATGGTAATAGGAAACAAAGACCAGAAAACTGCTCCAGACTTCTGGAAGGCTTAACTCTAGGATAACAAAGCACTATCTTATCTGCATACTTTGCCTAACACATGTAACATAACAGGAGTCTTTGGTTTGGTTTTGGATTAATTTTTTAAAAGACAAATATTGGGACTATGCTAAGACTTTTATTTCTCATTTTTCACACCTTTACAACATGCTGGAAATTCTAAATTTAAAGTTTTAAATAGCTCCCTATGCTTAGTTTTATCTCTACAGAGTTACATAAACATACAGAAATTGCTCTTAAAATTGTACAGAAAAACACATATTAGCCTTGTAAACAGAATCATTTATCATAGAACCCAAAGAAATAAAAAACAATCCTGCAAAATTTATTACCATTGTAAGTAATAAAATGTACTAAATACATACTTTTATTTATTATTTAAAATATTACTTATGCATGTCATTAAAAAAAGAGTTGCTTAGAAATTTGTGTGTTTGTATGTGTGTAAATAAACAAATGTATGTTGAAGGTGATGGTTTCCATAACAAATCTAGAATTATTTTGTTGCATTCATGGAACAATAATTTGTTCATTTATGCTTTCTCAGTCAAAAAAATACATAGCACTTGTTAGAGCAAAGCAAATATTGGCTTAATGGAAAAATCTGTGCTCTGAATTCAAGTGGTTTCTTCTGTTACTAAGGTCTGCTCGCAGTAGAACTCAGGGTAACCATTCCTTCCTCACCCCTGCAACCAACCTCTGTAATCAAATCCTGGCACCATAAACACTTGGAAACTTTATCCAAATTGCAACATAGTTTATTCCAGCTTTCTGCAGTTTGTGTTTAAAAAATAAGCAACACGGAAGTGGATTATTAATTATTTTAGGAATCTGGAATATAGACTTGAATTAGGACATCGTGAAGGGATAAGAGGAGATCAATAAAGCCTATTGAATAATTGGCAGAAATAAGTTGCTTCATTCTGTGCTGCTTGTATAAACATAGACACATAACATCCCAGGAGGTAAAGGTAAAAGTTCTGAAAGGAAGAATTTGGATAAAGTAAACAGAAATCTAACTGAAAATGGAAATTGGAAGAAAAACTAATCCATAGCCTTTCGTTTTACAAGGAAGGATAGAGGAAGATTGATAGATAAGAAGGAAGACTATTCAATATCTCATAATTTTTTATTATTATAACTACTAATTGTATTAGTAATGTTGGAAAAAGGGCACAACCCCACTGATCCAGACTCGCAAAACAGTAGAAATTATAAGTAATACTTCTTTTGACTGGTTGGTAATACAGCCATTAACTTTTTTTTCATTTTAAAAATAAAAGAATGAAAACAAATTAACAAACAGACAAGCATTTACAAAGTAGCACAAAAATAGTACAATCAAAACTGAATTACAGACAAGGTGACAGGGAATTAACAATGGTTGTTGTATTACATATTGATAACTTCAAAGTGCACACTCAGGAAAACAAATATAGACATATAAGGTTGATCAAATAATTAATCATTAACTATTCCTTTTAATAAAGTGATAGAAATCAGTAGTACAACTATGCTAGCCACCCTGCATATACCCATATACATAATTTTCCCCTTCTTTCTTTTTCTTTTTTCCCTCATCCCAGTTACTTTTTACTTTTGAGCAGTTTTCTTTCATTTCACAATGTTTATCATACCTTCTAATATTTATTCACTCTTTCAGATTCTTACACCAGTGAGACAGTATGTGGAAATCAGTTTGGAGATTCCTCAGTCACCAAATTTTAAGAATTCAAAATCTATGAACAAGCTATAGATTGAAACAATTTTAACTTACAGAAATATAAGTTTAAAAGTGCATTAATAAAACAGTTTAAGTACTTCTGTAAGATAGATGTGAAATACACATAGTTTAGAATTTTCCTGAACAATAAAATCTACCCTACTTAGCACATACATTATTATTTAATTGATCAATTTCCACCCCTTTTCAAAAACAATTTGAAGCAACATGTAAAATATGTTTAAAAGACAGTTACTATATGTAATATGGAAAAAAAAGAAAAAAAAGTATTGTAACCCACTGTGCACAATGTATCTAAAGTGTACCTGGACATAGCATTATTGCATTATATGTTTTATATGTTTTTGGTCTAGTAGTCTGATTTTCACTCTCTATATATGATAATTAACTTGCTAAGGTCTTATAAATAAATGAATCTAATGCTGGAAAAATAAAATGGGTGGGGGGAACAAAAGAAGGGAACTGAAATATATTATGTACATGTACCAATTCCCTGCAGAGAATGTAATCATGATGTACTGCAAGTATGCACTAAGAAAAGTGAAAAAATAAATATATTATCAGTTTTTAAAAGGTTAATAAATTGCAATCATCTTTCAGAGCCATGGAAATAAATTGTAAGCAAGGAAAGTGAGGAAAATTTCTACAATCAAAAAGAAAGAAGTTTATAATGAGTTCCTCAGAGGAGATAGCTTTTTCACTTGGAACCAAATTCTGAAAGAATGCCTGGCAAGGATTTATATAGGGCATATTAAATAATGTAATAGATGGTGTCATAGTAAATTAAGAAGCAAATTTCATATGCCTGTTTCTTGTTTCAGCCTCCATAAAAACCAAGAGCACCCTATTATGCGATAGCACAGGGAGGGTGGCTACAAAGGGCAAAGCTAATGACCAAGTGCATTGCTTTTCCACCATTGAACTCAACTCAAGGACACGATTTAACACATGCTAAGGAGGAGGTGCTGATTATTTCCCTGAGATGGTCTTTTCTAATGCATTCTTCTTCCATATGAGCATAAAAAGGTCTGAAATAGGGCAATTTGGATTATACTCTGGGACAGCATCCTCATAAACTCCTTCATTGGGCTTAATAAAAGAGCTGCATGCTGGATATACCACACAAAGCTAACCAGTATTTTAACCCTGAGGGTACCCAGCTATCTTACATGGAATACTAAACAAAGATGAGCCAGCAGAAACAAAAAGCATTTTCTTCAGGTAGTCACTAGTAATTTACTCTGTAAGAGATGGTACTCTGTGCAAAAATAAAAACCAATGCTCATAAGAACTAAAAATACAGTTTTGATTTAACAAAAACATTTTTTGTTTTCAGAATGGCTTTGTAGTCAACAACATAAAGCTTACAGCCAGGGATATAGCTCAAGAGCACAGTGCCTGCCTGGCATGCATGAGGTCCTTAGTTCAATTCCCAGTATTAATAAATAAATAAATAAAACATAATAAAAATGTTTAGAGAAGTACATTTAAGAATGAAACTTTTCCTATATATGATTTAGTAAAAGAATTCCGGTTACTTTAAGATCATATTCCAATTCATTTTTTTATTTCTAATTTTGGGCTAAGAGTTTTGTCCTGTTTTGAGTAAGACACAACATTTACAACTCAGTATTAAATGGCTCACATTGTATGGAAGGAGATTGGGATTTAAATAATTTAGATTTATGACATTACCCTGTGATTTCATTTCCACATTCTTAAGTAGAAATTACACATTTCAACTCAATTTCATGGATCTTATAGGCTGAAAAATAAAAATAGCAAAATAATCAACTCCATGAAACTCCCAAGCAGTAAAAGTCTCACATGTAGGCTTAGCCACTCTCTAAGCTCAAATCCTCAGGAGAGAAGAAAGACATGTTCTGAGAACCAGAAAAGTCACTGACTATGGTACTCTTCCTGGAGCCAAGGAGTACATTTTTCTCTTGCAATAAAGTTCAGTTTTATATTATCTGACACTTCTTCAACTACACAAAACTTTTATGAATTTATTTCAGAAAATCTCCTACATATGCAGAAGGTTCTTTCTTTTAACTTGTCTTTCAGTTAAATATATTCAAATCAAGATAAGCTAGCTCTCTTTCACCACTGTTGGTGGGAGTATAAATTAGTAAAACCTCTTTGATGGAGGCTCCTCAAAAAACTAATCTCTAGTAGAGATTCCATTTAACCCAGCCATTACCATTCCAGGTATCTTCCCTGAAGACATAAAAGCATCATACCACACCAATATATGAACTAAAAATAGTTCCTGCATTTATAGCAGCATAATCCGTAACAGCTAAATCTTAGAAACAGCCCATAGGGCCATCAACAGTTGAATGGATGAAGAAAATGTGACTTTTCTATACAATGGAGTACTATCCTTCCATAAAGAGTGATAATGAAAGATAAGCTTGAGACAGTTTTTAAGTAAATGAATACACCTTGAGAACATAACTTTAAGGGAAATAAATTGGATGCACATGTTTGAATACCACATTGGTTCTCTTGTATGAGAAACCTAAGGAGTATGTAAGGACCAAAGCAGAAGACGGATACTGAGAAGTAGGAAGGAAATGTTCAAATGGGAAGGTGAACAAAGTGGGGAAAGGCAGAAGGGAAGGAAGGAAAGAGGGACGAAACAAAGAAAAAGGAACAGAAGGAAAACAATAGAAACCAAGTTTCGTAAATGGAGAAGAGAGGAAGGATTGAAGAGAAAGGAGGGAGAACAGGAAAAAAGAGTTAAGATATATTAATATAGATACAACTCCCTATGATGACTGTGATCATTATGTGTATCAAAAGTGTCCTTTTTAAATTGATTTTTAAAATATTGACCAAAGGTCTAAATATCAAAACAGAAGCATAACATTCTGGGAGACCGTTGAGGTCATAGGTATAGCCAGGGACTTTCTATAAAAACTCCAATTACTCAAGAAACAACACCAACAGTCAACAAATGAGATTGCATCAAATTAAAATACTTCTGCTCAGCACAGGAAACAACCAACAGAGTGAAGACACAATTTGCAGAATACGAAAAAAAAAAATTTTCCAGCAACACCTTGTACAGAGAATTAATATCTAGAATACATAAAAAACACTAAACATTCAATGCCCTCAGAAAAAGATAAGCTAGTTCTATCTACTGAGCATCTTGTTTAAAGACAAGCAACTGATAGGCTGAATAGGCAAAACTCTGTGGGTACCTCAGAAAACATTTTATTTTCCCCCTCCTTGTCCTTTTAGCTCACTTTTGGAACGTAATTCTTCTGCTACTCCTCCACAAAATCTGCTGATAAAGTGCATAACTTCCTTAATCACTATTGCATAGTGAAAAGACCTCCCTTCACTTCAGTCAGAACAGAAATGAGTATCTCAACCCTGTGCAATTTTTTTCAAAGTCTGACTTTTATTGGAAGTTAAGCATCTCATCTCTCCTAGGTTAGTGAAACTCCAGAGGCTAGGTTGGGGGTATATTTAACCTTGTCTCTTGCTCTAGCTGACTTTCCAACTCTGGTTTGAGTCTCTCCAGGCGTGGGGAAGATGGAGGAAGGAAAGGAAAGGGCACCTGAGGACGATGGGTCAGTGTCCTCTGGGACAGGCAGATGTCTACAGTTTCCTCTCCCTAGGGGAAGTGACGAAAGTTGAATCCTTCACTTGGAGGGCGTGCGGGGACTCTTCAGCCTCTTCCGAAATCAACAGAGGAGTCTTGCAGAGAAAGCAGCAGCACATTTCTGTCTGGCATACTGCTCGTAGGCGGTGCTTCCGGCCTTGTTGATTTCTTCCAGGACATGATACAAAATGCCTCAGAACAGGTGTCCAAGGAACACCCGAGCGCATGCACTGGAAGCCGATTCATCTTGTCTGGTGCTTACTTTGTCCCACTGTAGAAATATAAAAGGTAAGGCCTCCTGAGTCCTGGGGTGAGACTTTTTTGTCGGATTTCTCTGCACATCAGTCTCAGAAGGCTGGTCACTGTTTTCTCCGACCCTTCAGCGCCCTCTATCGTTCTTCACTTTCCTAGTTTCTGCAACTACAAAATCTTGCACAGAGCACCCAGTTCCTCTGACTGCCTGAGCAGACTCTCACAGACACGTCCTGGTGGAGGTGGTACCGCACAGCAGCAGGGGTAAATCTGCTCTGTGTTGTAACCTGCCCCCGAGGCTAACCACAGAGGAAATGCAGCCCCTTATCCATCCAAAAGTAGAGATGGGTAGACATGTAAGGGCAAAATTAAAGGACAATTTCACTCTCTAACATCTCACTCTCCTGATATGTTAAAAGTATGCAACTGGAATTTTTTCTGTTCAAGAAAAAACATCTTCAATTAATTTTTCAGAGTTCTGTAAGTTTTATCAGGTTAGGGCTTTTCCTGGGGAATAGAACCAGTAGCCTTTGCAAAGAGAAAGTGAACTGCTTCTTAAAACAGTTGACTTTCAATGAAAGATTTCACTTAAGGTGTTTGACAGTCCAGTGCTTTTCATTCATTTGAAAGATGATTTTTATGACAGGTAGTTATCCATCCCTATAAGCTTATTTCCAAGATGTCACCTATTGTTTCCCAGTTGTTTCCAGCAACCCCAGAGCTGCAGGACTGTGTGTGGTCTCTGAGAAGCTTGCCATCTCATGAGACTCAGGAGACAAGTGGCACACATTTGGAATGGCATCTTCTGCCACTTGGGACTAAAAATAGAGTTATTCTTTATCATCGCAGGAAGGGAGATTAGAAACTTTGTCAAGCATGCTTTGAGGGCTGTCTGCATCACAGCTGTCCACATTGTGTGACAGACAGGAAAGTGTCATACCTGCCTCAAACATACATTCCTAGGGCTCATGTGCAGGTAACTATATATTGAAAAAACACTCTAAGTAATTCTTATGCATGCCAAATTTGGAGAAGTCTGGGGTAGAACATCAGAGAAATAAAAATCAGAGTGTACAGTTTGGGAGTGAAATATCCCTCAAAATGCCCATATTTTGAAGGCTTGGTCACCAACATATAGCGTTACTGGGACATGGCAGAACTCACAAGAAATGGGGCCTACTGAGAAGCAGTTAGGTCTTGGACATAGACCCTTGGATGGGGATTGGGGCCCCAGCCAGTCTTGTCCTTATCTATGCTTCTTGGTGGCTGAAAGGCAAGCAGCTTAGCATCCATTCCCTACCATGATATTCAGATTCACTCCAGGCCCAAAGCCATGGGGCCAACCAGTCACGGATGGAAACTAAGGCACAATCCATCTTTCCTCCTTATAAGTTGGTTGTACCAGGTATTTTTGTCACAGATAGGGACAGCTGACTAAAGCACACAATAATTACACTGCCTGAAATAAGCATAATTTTCTCTAACCTTGTGTTCCTAATTTCCTGATCAGACAGCCTCCTACTCGTCCCACTTCCATCTGAGGGTGACCTTCACAGTGAAATGGCAAAAACTATTGATGGCAAAGTCAAGAGGCTGAATAAGGTGAAGAATGATCCCAAGGAAGACAAAAAAGGTGATGTTCCCATTTACAGCAAGGGGTGTGAAAAGATACCATTTGTGAGTGTTGAAAAAATAAATACAAGTATTAGCCTCTTATTTAAAGCTACCAAGGTCGTCTGGAACACCTAATATGGAGAACAAAAGTGCAGTGGCAGGAGGAGCAAAACCTGAACAAGATGAATCTATGGTGTGAGATTTTTAATCACACGTTACTGTATAAAAGTGTTTGAATATTCTTTCCAAAATAAGTTTTACTACACACACTGGTATATAATAAATTCTAACATTTGGTGTGGTTTGATAATGACTCTTCCTCCCTCAAAGTGCTAAAGATTGATTTTGAGAGAGTGCGGGGCCTCCTTTCATCATTCTAGAACACTCTTTCCGCTGTGGGTTCTGGAATGCTTTGAAAATGGCTGCCTCAGGAGCTCTTGTTGTTAGCGGACTCACCCACGAAATCAGCATTCTTCTGCTGTCAAATAAGGAAGAGAGAAGGAAAATTAAACTTTCTTTTAAAGAAAGTAGCCACAGAGCCATGACACTACCCATGTAAGACCATTAAACATCCCCGTTCTAACAGCAGCACAGAACATAACAGTTAGGTCATTTCATGCCCAATGTAATAGGACTTCTGCATCCTGGGAGCCGGCACTGATGGGGAAGGCAAGACCTGACCATTGATCATAAGCTCTTATTTCCCCTGGATTCTTTCAGCATTGGCAGTGATAGATTCGTTATGGGAGCTTTATGCCCAAAAAGCTATGTGCACAAAGAGCAACAACTGCCTTAATTTTTACATAAGATGAGAATATAAGAGAGGAAATATTTATTGAGTTTTCATGGTATGGTCAATGTTCTAAATTATTTTATTTCATAAATTAAAATTCTTGCTCTGGAAGTAGATATTATTATTTACAATTTCTTTCCTCTACTGAGGAAGGCTGGTATGCAGTGAGTTTAAGTAGTTTGACCAAGATCCATTTAGAAAGCAGTGAAGGAAGATTCAACTTTAAATCGGCCTAAAAATCTTTTCAGAGCATGTGGCTCCTGGCAGATATGCTGTGGGAACTTGAATTATTAGATTCTTTCAAGGATTAAGTGTGATATAGTGAATGTAAAGGACCTTAGCACAGCACTTGGATACACGGTCAAAATTCAGTAAATGTCAGTTTCCTTCTTTAAAATCAAGGCTTCCAGCCAGAATTCCATGGGGTTAAGCAAGAAGAAATTGCCTATTTACCTCCTCCGATTCTTTGAGGGCAGGAAATGTTGAATTCATGGCATCTGTAATGTCTAGATTGTATGTGTGGCAGATGCTCAGGTTTATCTCCTCAGTATCAAACGGTTAAACAATACCATTAAAATTTGTATTAAAAATTCAGTTCCTCACTCAAAAGATGTAGAAATGATCACAAAGCCTAGAAAGCAACCAAAAGGACCAATCGTTTTAGCACAGCAGCTCCATGATTAAACGTTACTGTGTTGTTCTGTCTCTTTAACCAAGAAACATATGCACTAAATTCCTAGCCTGTTTCTTCTCTTCTTTCTGTTCACACGTGCTTAGCTTCCCAGTCCCTTGTCCTTCAGTCATGGACCTACTGGAACAGTGTCTAAAACCTGTGCTTACTAGGGCAGTTTTCAACATGAACTGTGTAATACTGAGCCAGCTTGTACACCACTGGTGAATTCCCAAGAGTTCGTAATCTGCTGAGGCCCTAGGGTGATGGTCATCAGTGGTATCTGTAAAAGCTCAGGGATGTTTGTACCATTTTTCCAAATGTTTAAGTGAAGATTCAGCATGAGATATATATTCACCTCTCTGTTCACTCCTGCAGATTCCATCAAGGACTCTGGTAGGTAAGTATAAAAAGTCCTCCGCACTTAACAAGTCTGTTATGTAGTCCTCATTAATTTGCAGTGAGTATGTGTGAACTGCCTTCCCCTTACACACGGTCCATGTCACACATACAGGAATGCGCACACATAACTGCAAATGAATGGAGGTGGTCAGCGAGAGAGGGAAGTGATATCAAAACACACCAGATCTAGTTATACCCAATAAACTGGCTACTTAGAATACTCACACTGGTGGAGACTTCAGCCCTTTGTTTTTAATCAGGTGAGACCATATTCACCTCAGTTTTCTAAAGTTTTCAGTCAGCTATTTCTGATGTAATTTTTTACACTGAAAATTAATCCAAAGTCCCTGATACAGATCAACGATTTCCATTCTAGCCGGTGATACCTCACTGTTGATTTATTGTATATTCTCACTTGCTAGGACATACCTTAGGTGCTTTCTAAAAACCTCATGAGAGCTACTGTTTTTCCCACATGACTAAGTATCAGAGTCAAGCCCACTGTGGTCACTGCAGATTCCAGGTGCAATTTCACTTGTCATTTTCAAACAAGTTCAGGCCTCGTTTCCAGACTTCCACTTTCTCTTGAACTTGGATGTCTGTTTTGCCTGATTTGCTCTTCAGCAAGTTATCATGTCTCTTGCTTTAATACAAACCCTGAAAAGTGCCAACTTAGCTGGACTTTTTACTGACTACATTTCAACAGCAGTCTATTTTACTACCAAGTTGACTGGCTCAATTTGTCTTCATGACAGCAAGTTAAATAAGAGCACTATTTTTATATAGGAAAGAGGTGCATTTGATGAAAGATGTGGAATGTGAAATCTACAAAGGATTGGGGGAAATAAGTCCATTTTGTTTCCCTGAATTTTAAACACCGGCCTCTTCATTCTTTATATCAATGGGCACCCATCTAGTGCACCCATCTAGTCGCTCTGCTCTCCAAAGAAGATGGTACAATTTAAATGGTAGAAGATCTATGAAACTATATGATCTTCTCCCTGATGGGACAAGATGTCTTAAATAACAGATGCCTGATTGGCTTATAGTACCAGGATGTTTGTCCTCAAATAGACTCTGTAATGATCTGAAGAAACTGTACATATATATGTATATATAATTTTCCTTTGAAATATATTATAAAGTCCACTAAGACTTTAGAACAAAAATGCCCTGTGCTAGGTGAATTAAACAAGAAAAATTTATTTCTGACAGCTCTAAAGGCTGGGAAGTCCAAGATCATGGTGCCAACAGGTTTGGCATTGTTCTGCTCTGTTCTCACATAGCAGAGGAGTGAAGGAAATCTCCAGGGTCTGTTTCATAGGAACATTAATCCCAGCATGAGAGCTCAGCCCTCATGACCCAAATCACCTCCCAGAACCTATTGTCTGGAAACTGAAATTTCAACATGAGAATTTGGGGAGGAAAAATACACATCCACTCCATACATTATGTTTTCTTTTAAAAATCTCATAAAATGTATCTAAATATCTGCTAACCTCCATTCTTGGACTCTCACTTAATTACTTTCTTGTGGCAGAGAATGTGATTTTCTCATTATGAAACTATTTTTAAAATTTCTTGCCTCCTTAAGAAAAGAAGCACTTTAAGAAAAAGAAGACACAGGATGAGGGAAATTTAGGGAAGAGAAAAAGGCAGATGAGGAGAAACAGCATTCCAGTCCTTTAGCTATATCCACTCAATGCTCCACCCTTGGGGATGGCGGCACATCATGGTCTACGTTCATCTATGTTCATAGACATGACAATGTTTCACTTCAACACTAGGCAGAAAAGGAGATCAGTAGCTCCATTTTACAGATGCGTTTCTTGTTCTATTTCCATTTTAGTGGTCTTTAACAGGAATCCCTGGATAGAATTCAAACCGTTCATGAACTTAGGCACAAAAGTTAAATACATCTTTATTTTTTAATCTCTTGGGAAATTTTAGCATTTCATTCAATTATGAATATAAGAAGAAAATATTGGTGGTATCTGTCATTTATCATAAATATCATGTTTTATATAATTTATAGTCACAGATATCTCAAAATATTTTCTATGCTCATCTTTAGTTTGAGGTAATAGCAGCTGTTAAACATACATTTCTAATTGCATGCTATTTTCCTGTGTAAAGATCTAGCTGGTCAGGCATTGGATAATTCCTCCTGTCATAGTTGTTCAGTTCACAGTGAGATCGTGTGCTTTCATCTTAATGACCAGGACAATGACTTTGTTTTCCATTTCTCTTCTTCCACTACTCTTTGTTAGCCGAACTTGGAAAGAGATTAAAATTCAAATGTTACAAATTTACAAATCTCAACTTTTCAGATTTCAATTTCTAACCCTTCAAAATTGTCCACCTTGTTAAATAAGGAGCAGTAATTAACAATTAGTCTTCATCCCAATACATATTTGAAAGATAAACTTTAACTTGCCTATGTTCTAAATGGTTTACCTGGAGGTTTAATAATGTCCAAGTATCACTACACCACAACATTGTTCATTATTTTAGCATAATTGGTTTCCTTTCAATCAGGAATTTGAGTATTTTATCTGATATATTTTAACACATTATCCCTACAAGAGATCCATGGGTTTCAGCAGACTACCCAAAGAACTCTTCTTTAGTTCCCAACTACTGCTGTAACAATTTACCTTAAACTTAACGGCCTAAAATAACACAAATTTATCATTGTACAGATCTGGCAGTAAGATGTCTGAAATTGGTATCATAGGGCTAAAATTAAGGTACAGACAGGGCTGCTTTCCTTTTGAAGGCTGAGGAGAGAATCTCTTTCTTTTCTGCTTTCCAGTTGCTGGGATGTGACCACATCTTGTGGTTCACGTCTCCTGGTTAACAGTAGAATAGCTGATCTTTGCTTTGATAATTTTACCTCTTTCTCTGATCCTCTAGGCTTGTTCTTTCTCCATCAAGAAAACTTGTACTTTGGAAACACTTGGATAACTCAAGATGATTTTATCTACATCTGCAAAGTTCCCTTTGCATGGAAGGGAATATACTCACATGTTCCCAGACTCAAGGCATGGACCTCATTAAGGGACTGTTACTTTGCCTACTACAGTGTTGATAGCATCTACACACACACACACACACACACACACACACACGCATGCATGCACACATGCACACACACATGGATGCAGTTAAGAACTCCTGTTAAAATTTCTACCACTCTTTCCTATATTAGGATATTATCACTAATATCTTCTGTAACTCAGCATAATATGTTATGCTTTTTAATTTTTAAAAAAATCTCATTGTGGTGGATTGACAACTGATGGTCAGCTTGCAACACCCATCTGAACTTAATCAGCACGGTCCTGGATGTGGGAGGCCCACCTGAGGACTGTTGTCAGCAGCATAAGGCAGAATGGGAGAAGAGAGAAGGTTGTGGGGAGCTGGCGAAGCCACTGGGAGCCTGTTGAAAGCTGACAGAAGCTGAAAGGAGCTATCGGTTCTCCTGGAGGAGCTAGTCCTGCTGGCTTTCCCGATTAACTTGGCCGTTCTCATCCTTCAAGGAGCTCAGGACCTTGTCCCTGAGAATGACCTTGGTTCACTTTGAGAGCGCTCTGGCCCTCACTTTGAGTATCACTTCCTCACCCTGGAGGAGAATATGTGCACTGCTCAGTCTCCTGGAGAAGACTGTAGCATTGGCTTTCCTGATGAGAACTCAGCTTTCCTCATCATCAGAGGAGCTCAGGACCTCACCGTTGCTGAGGTTGGCTCTGGTACTTTTTGGGCAAGCTCTGGTTCTCACTTTGAGCATCACTTCCTGGTTCCAGTGCAGATCCCTCAGCCTGGTAGCACAGATCCTTCATCCCACTGGCACAGACATTCTAGATTCCACCACTGACCTTTGAGCCTTCCCAGTACAGATTCGTGAAACAAGCCAGCATGGAACTGGGCCTCCAGCTGGACGCATGCGAGGCATTGTTATGGGCTGTAGGTCTTCAGATGAACTCATGCAGGACATTATCATGGGATCCAGGCCCTCAGCTGGATTCTTTGGTCTTTATTGTGTGGACAGATTTCCTGCACTCTCCTGTATATGATGATTTGTCTGACTATTATAAATCTTCTTATTAAATAAGTTTCCTGTATTATATTGTTTCTCCTTGCAACAAACTCCAAACCATAACAGTCACTTAGCAGAAAACTATTTGAGGTTTCACGGTAATGTTCTAGAGAATAGGGTAACACTAATCATAAAATCCAACATAAGTAAAAAAAAAATAAACTCAATATAAAAATATAATGAAGAGATCTAAGACGTTGAAAAGTCTAAAACTGATACAAAATTGGTATGATGTAGTGAATAAATTAAAATGATTTCAAGAAAAACAAATTTTAGAGCCCTTTGAGGTGTTAGGGTAAGAGTTTCAGCAAACAAAATCAGAAGTCTGAGAAAAAGCCTAGATACTCTGTCCTCAAGTCAAGGTCAAAGTTAATTGACCACAGGTGAAATACAAAAGTAGTTAGAAGAGTTAAATTTTGTACCCATTAGAAAATGAATGCAGGACTTCCGGGAAGATGGCGACTGGGTAGGCAGCAGAGAGAGAACCTCCCAGAGGATTACCACCCAAACAATGAAATATAGCAATATGAAGACAGAAATAAGGACTTCCGGGAAGAAGATGACCAGCCGAGAGAGCGAGTGTGGAGGGAAGAACGGCTTCAGCTCCTGAACCCGACAGAGAACGCGCTACTGGGACA
>PVLD010031455.1:0-15716 GCA_004027595.1 Dinomys branickii | reverse complement strand
GACATGATACTATACATGGAGGACCCCAAAAACTCCACAAGAAAACTCCTGGAATTAATTGACAAATTCGGCAGCGTAGCCGGATACAAAGTCAATACCCAAAAATCAATAGCATTCCTGTACACAAACAACAAACAGACTGAGAGAGAAATTGAGGAAACCATACCCTTTACAATAGCAACCAAGAAATTGAAATACTTAGGAATCAATCTAACAAAGATTGTGAAAGACTTATTCAGTGAAAACTACAGTACTCTGAAAAAGGAGATTGAAGAGGATTTCAATAAATGGAAAAACATACCATGCTCATGGTTAGGAAGAACTAACATTGTAAAAATGGCCATACTACCAAAACTGTTATACAGATTCAGTGCAATTCCCATTAAACTACCATTAACATACCTCACAGATCTAGAGAAAACATGCCTCAAATTCATCTGGAACAAGAAGAGACCCAGAATAGCAAAAGCAATCCTGAGCAATAAGGACAAGTCAGGTGGAATCACAATCCCTGACCTGAAATTATACTACAAAGCAACTGTAATAAAATCAACCTGGTACTGGCTAAAAAACAGACCTGAGGATCAGTGGAACAGACTGGAAAATGCAACCACAACAAAAAACCCACTCAGCTACCTACTATTTGACAAAGGGGTCAACCAAACCCACTGGAAAAAAGAAGGCCTGTTTAATAAATGGTGTTGGAAAAACTGGCTTGCCTCTTGCCGAAAACTGAAAATAGAACCCAGTCTATCACCATGCACCAAACTCAGGTCAAAATGGATCATAGACCTCAACATTAAAACAGAAACTCTAAACCTATTGGAAGAGAAAGTAGGTAAAAATCTTGAAGACATAGGAGTAAGCCGAGACTTCATGAACAAAAATGAAGCTGCAAGGGAAACACTTCAAAGAATCAATAATTGGGACCTCTTCCTACTGAAAAGTTTTTGTACATCTAAAGAAATCACCAGCAAAGTAAAAAGAAAACCCACAAATTGGGAAAAAATCCTAGCTGGCTGTCCCTCAGACAAAGGTCTTCTATCTAGAACATACAAAGAATTAAAAACATGTACCTGTCCAAATTCAAAGACCCAATCCAGAAATGGGCATCTGACATGAATACACAATTCTCAGACAAAGAAATACAAATGGCAAATAAATATATGAGAAAATGTTCCACATCCTTAGTCATTCGAGAAATGGAAATAAAAACAACATTGAGATTTCGTCTCACCCCTGTAAGACTGGCCAGTATGAAAAAGTCATCCAATAACAAATGCTGGCGAGGCTGTGGAGAAATAGGGACTCTATTACCCTGCTGGTGGGAATGCAGACTGGTGTAACCACTGTGGAGAGCCGTTTGGAGATTTCTCCGCAAAGTAGGTCTAGAGGTTCCATTCAAACCAGCTATTCCTCTTCTGGGCATTTTCCCAGAAGATCTGAAAACAACATATCACTCTGATATATGTGCACCCGTTTATAGCAGCGCAATTTGTAATAGCTAAAATGTGGAAGCAACCCAAGTGCCCATCCACAGAGGACTGGATTAAAAAATTGTGGCATTTTTATATAATGGAATATTATTCAGCTATAAAGAAAGACAGTTTTGGGGACTTTGTAGGCAAGTGGTCAAAACTGGAGTCCATACTTATAAGTGAAATAAATCAGTGGTACATGTGCAGGCAATGTATTGTATCACTGGTGCAGGAACCTGAGGGTGGGAATATAAACTAAGAGACATGAAGGAAATCTGTTCAAAAACAAAGAGCGGATGGGACAAGGGAAAGGAGAAAAGAAAGAGACAAAAATGTATGTATGTATATATAAATATACATACATGCAGGAGGGCTAACATGGTTCTACTATTGTATTATATCACTTAATGCTAGGGAATAATCGATGACGGGTTATTTGATCAATCTTGTATGTCTGTATGTGTTATCCTGAACACACACTTCGAAGATATCAATATGCAAAGCAGCAACTATTGGTGGATTTTTTGTTGTTGTTGTTATTGTTGTTGTTTACCTGTTTTGTTTTTTGTCCTTGGATTTTTGGTTTTTGCGTTTTTTCTGTTGTTGATAGCATTAATTTTCTGACTAATTTTGCATGTCTGTATATGGGTTCATATATTTACACTTCGAAGATATCAATGGATAAAGCAATAACCACTGTTGAGACCATGTCACCTTGTCTATAGATTAGTTGTGATTGTACTATTTTTTATGCTAATTGGTGTCTGTTTGTTAATGTTTTTGTACTTTTATTTAAAAAAAAAAAAGGGTCACAGAGGGCGCCCCAATGGGAGCGCATGCCCCACAGCTGCTCCGCTGAAGGCCCCGTGGCTGCTCTGCAGTGGGCCCTGTGGCTGCTCCGCTGTGGGCCCCATGGCTGCCCCACCATGTGCCCCGATGCTGCTCTGCAGTGGGCCCCACGGCTGCTCCGCTGTGGGCCCCGTGGCTGCTCCAGTGCTGCTCCGCAGTGGGCCCGGTGGCTGCTCCGCTGAGGGCCCCGCTCAGGGCACCTCATGGACTGGACCCGCACCCACCCATAGCACAATGACAGGATGGAGCCGGGTGGTCCACTGTGAGCATATGTGCTTTCCCACCTCCAACCACGGCAGTTTGTATACACCCATGTATGTTATAGTATAGTCTGAGGCAGCTATATCTCTTCCCAAGGCGAGAGTCCAAGGATATAGATAAACCCAGAGTACAGTTATTATCACAGGGAAGATGACTGATTGAGTGGTAGGGCAATGGAGATGAGGGAGGAGAAAAATTGAATGATCAAATGGACCATCATCTGTGTAACTGATTAACAAAGGTGAAGGTAACATTATGTAGGACAGCATCCAGAGCTAATTCCCTTCTTTGTTCTCTATAATTCTGTATTTCCTCAATCGTTTTTGTATTAACAGAAGTGAAGATAACTTTATATTATACAGCATCCAGTGCAAATTTCCTACTATCTTCTCTATAATTTGGTATTTCCTTTAATGTTTTTGTGTTAACTAGTATGAAGATAACTATGTAATACAACATCCAGTGCTAATTCCCTACTATATTCTGTATAACTTTGTATTTTCTGTATTGTTTATGGCTTTTCTGGTTCGTATGTCTCCATTGTTTTGTCTTTAAAATATAAATTTAAAAAAAAATGCAAGGAATATCTAACACCAATATTCCTCAAACTGTTCAATAAAACTGAAAGGGAAAGAACTACTCCTGAGCTTGTTCATGGAAGCTAGCATTAACCTGATACTAACACCAAAGACTTAAAAAAAGAAAACTACCCATTGATCCCCTTAATGGACATAGATGTGAAATTTCCTCAATGAGATACTGACAAACAGAAAGCAATAAATCACTAAAAGGATAACACATCATGACCAAGTTGGCTTCATCCCCAAAACACAAGGATGGTGCAACATACATAAATGTCATCCATCACATAAAGAGAAGCAAGGACAAAAATTACATGGTCATTTCAATAGATGCAGTAAAGGACCTTTGACAGCATCCATCATCCATTCATGATTTACAAAAAAACTTACAAAAATTCATGATTAAAAAAAAAAAACGTACAAAAAAATTACAAAAGACCTTCTCTCAAACTGATCAAAACAATTTATGACAAACTCACTGTCAACACACTAATTGGAGAAAAATGAAATCTTTTCCTCTAAGTCAGGAGCAAGAAAAGGATGTCTACTCTCACCACTCAGGTTCAGTATAGTACTCAAAACTGTAGCCACAGCAATGAGGCAAGGGAAAAATAGAAAAAAAGAAGTCAAACCATCCTCACTCACGACATGATGCTTTAAATGTAAGGCCAAAAACTGTACCAAAAGATGCCTACAAATAATAAATTCATCAAAGAAGCATGATACAGAATAAACACACAAAAATCAACAGCATCCCTGTACAACAACAATGAACCCAGTGAGAAAGAAATCAGGAAAACAAGTTCATTCACAATAGTTTCAAAAAATAATACTTACATAAAAGTAACGTAGCTAAGGAAGTGAAAGACATCTGTAACAAAAACTATATTATTCTTAGAAAAGTGATTGAAGAGGACATCAGAAAATAGAAAGACATTCCCGATTCTGGATAGGCAGAACCAATGTTGTCAAAACGGCCATACTACCAAAAATGATATATAGATTTAATGCGATCCCAATCGAAATATAAATACTCATCACTCAGAACTAGGAAAAAATCCTAAAATACATGTGGACCTAGAAAAGACCCAGAATAGCAAAAGCAAATCTGGACAACAAGAGCAAAGCAGGACGCACCACGTTCTTGGATTTCAAGTTATAATACAAAGCTACAGTGATGAAGATTGCACAGTACTGACACATAAACAGACACATGGATCAGTGGAACAGAACAGAGGATGCAGAAACGACTACAACACACTCAGATATCTAATCATTCATAAAGATGTCCAAATACCTTGGGGAAAGCCTTTTTTTGTTGGTGGGAAAGTTGCTTATCCACATGCAGAACAATGACTCTAGACCTGCATCTCTCACCTTATACTAAACTAAAGTCAGAATGGATCAAAGAACTAGAAATTAAAATAGAAACAATCTGCTAGAAGATAAAAATAGGCAAAGCCCTTGAAAACATGGGCATAGGCAAGGAATTTATGAACAGAACCTTAATTACACAAGAAATAACACCAAAAAAAAAAAAAATCAACAAAGAGGATGTTATCAAATTAAGAAGTTTCTGTAAAGGAAACAATGAAAAGAGTAAACAGACAACCTACAGAATAAGGAAAAATACTGTGCCAGTTACAAAAAAAGAACTCAAAAAATGAGATACCTCAAAATAAGATCAAATTTTAAAACGGGGATCTGAAAGGAGTAGATACTTCACAGAAGTAGTAAAAATGGCCAGTAAGTACACAAAAATACTCTGCTTCTCTGACCATTAAAAAAATGGAAATCAAAACAACGGTGACATTCCATCCTACTCCAGTAAGAACGGCAGTCATCAGGACTCCCAAATCAACAAGTGGGATATTGTGGAGTGGAGGGGGAGAACACTTCTATTTGTTGGTTGGTTGTCAGCTGGTACAACCACTACGGAAATTGGCATGGGGATTCCGTTTGACCCAGCTCTACTCCTATTGAGTATCTTCCCAAAAGAGTTAAAAACATCATATTACAGTGATATCTGCCTACCCATTCTACAGCAGCCACAATAGCTAAATTCTGCAAATGGCCTATATGTCCATCAATAAACGAATGGACAAAGGAAATATGGCATTTATATACAACAGAGTACCGCTCAGCCACAAAAGGATAAATCTCAGTCATTGGTAGGAAAATGGATGTACTGTGAGCCCATAATGTTAAGTGAAATAAGTCAGACACCTGAGCTTAAATATCACAGGGCTTCTCTCATATGCAAAACTTAAAGTATGAATCATTTAAGGAGCAAAACATAAAGATGATAGAAAACAAGAAGGTAGACATTTTGCAGATGGGAAGGGGATCTAAGGACAGGAGAGGGGGAAGGAGGGGAAAGGAGTTCTCTCCTGTACAGAAAGAACTAAGATATGTGTATGTACCCACTACCCAGGAGGAATACATCTATTATGTATCAGAAGCACATACTAATAAACAGAACAAAGCAGTGAGACTATGTACTCCTCACCTTCGCCACAAGGTTTTAACAAGTACGCTTTAATAACATGGACCTCGGGCTTAGAGAGAACTGCTTCTATCAAGTCCGAATGTTGCATAAAACTATGGCAGTGTAAATTAACTAGAGTAATAACATAAGCAGTCATCAATGGATAAACGTTCCTACCAGTCAAAATACCCAAATATTCCCTCAGCACTTGGATCCCTTTTTAATAATGACAAGAAAGTAACTGTAAACAACCCTGAGGAACTTTTAATTAAATCACTGCTTTCCTCATAGACAAACCAGTGAGAGTGATTACCACCACTCTGGGTAATTATGGATATTAAGTAATGAATAACGTGAGCAAAGTCTTTACAAACTAACTGTGGGGACAAAAAGTCTTTATGAAACACTGTCTATCACAAAGGAGACTGTTTTACAGCTGTGGCACACATGCAAAGAGATCCCACAACGTGTGCACGGTGTGCGAGCAAGAACGCAGAAAAAAATTTCAATGTTGTCCCTACGAGCCAAAACCTATAAAATTATATTTATCAGTGAAAGCCACAGGACAAAATAAAATACTTTAAAATGAGAAATAAGAAAGACAGATTTTTAAAATAAGATTAAATTAGACAGGACCTAGCAAATAGCAAAATATCTATGATCTTCTTTTGTAAATATGTCTGTGTGTTAATTAGAACACTCTATGTGTATATGAAATATTCATGGAACAGTTCCCTTTCCCTGAAGTCACAAAATTTCTTGTTTCAACAAATGAGAAATCTGATATGAATAAATATTAAGAACAAGATAGCAAATTAATTAAAATTGCTTCCAGAAATTTTTAATTTCCTTTAGCTTTAAAACATGTTAGTGAGAAGAGATCTGGTTACAGACGAATAATTTCTCTGCAAGGCAGATGAGTTACAAATGTACAAAACTGAGACAGTCTAGAAGTTTCAGAAACATGAAGCCATTAAGGAAACCACCCACTGAATTCAATGATCATTAGCATCTACATCAACCAATCTTGACAGGGCAGCTAGTTCCAGTTTGTCCTTACTCTCTCTGTACACTGAAGGCCATGAATTCTAGAAGACTGAGCCTTCCTTGATATCCAGGCTCTTCCTGTCCTTGTACAGGCTTACATTTTTTTTTATTTTAAAAGTAAAAGAACAAAAACACTAACAAACATACACACAGTAGCACAAGAACAGTACAAAAACCAAACTACAGATAAGGTGGCAGGGGATCAACAATGGTTGCTGTATTACACATTGGTAGCTTCCAAGTGTATACTCAGGACAACACAAATAGACATACAAGGTTGATCAAACAACTAATCACCGATTGTTTCCCGCATCAATATGACATCAGACAACAGTGTAACCATGTCAGCCATCCTGCACATACATACACACCTACTCAGCTGTCCTCCTCTTCCTCCTCTCCTTCCCTTCATCCTGATTGCTCTCTACGCTCGAGCAGTCTCCCTTCATACCTCCCGATCTATATTCTCACCTCCAGGTTCCTACACTAATGATACTATATGCTGTTTACACACGCACATCTGGTTTACCTCACTTATGAGTGTGGTCTCCAATTGTGACCATTTGCCTATAAAAGCCCCTAGATTGTTTTTCTTTACAGCTGAATAATATTCCATTGTGTAAAAATGCCACAGTTTTTTAATCCAGTCCTCTGTGAATGGACATTTGGGTTGTTTCCATGATTTAGCTATTACAAATTGTGCTGCTATAAACATGGGTGCACATAAATCGCAATGATATGCTGTTTTCAGATCTCCTGGGAAAATACCCAGAAGGGGGACAGCTGGGTTGAGTGGGACCTCCAGACCTAGTTTGCTGAGAAATCTCCAAACCGATCTCCACAGTGGTTTCACCAGTCTGCATTCCCACCAGCAGTGCAGCAGAGTTCCTATTTCTCCACAGCATCGCCAGCATTTGTTATTGGATGATTTCTTGATGCTGGCTAATCTTACTGGGGTGAGACGAAATCTCAATGTTGTTTTTATTTGCATTTCTGGAATGACTAAAGATGTAGAACATTTTCTCATATATTTATTTGCCATCTGTATTTCTTTATCTGAGAAGTAATACACAGTTCTCAGGCTTCCATTTAATCTCTAAATGTTTCAGATATACAATATGGTCTTGTATAAGGTATCTAAGAGTCAGAGTATGTGAATGGTTAATCTTGATCATCAATTTGACTGGCTTGAGAGATACCCGGGAGAGCTGTGAGGCGCACTTGATGTGTCTTGTTGCGTCCCCGCAGGCAAGACCTTGGGACTGCATCTGGCCCCAACCCCTTCTCTCACACTCCTGCCCTGTTGTTTCCCAAATGCCACAATTGTAGCAGCTGCCCTCTGCCACTTCTTCCTGCCGCAGCTTCTGGCTTAGAGCCACCCAGACTATGCCCTCCATAACCATGAGCCAAAACAACCCTTTTCTAAAGTGTATATATCAGGTGTTTTGCCTCAGCAATACAAAGCTGGCTAATACAGAACATTCTACTAACCAGGGAATGGGATTTCAGAAGTTACACTTCCACACATCAGCAAATTCAGTTCTTGGATAGATTTCTGCAAGAGACTTAGACTTGAAAACATTATATTCTTTCAAGACCATTTGGTGTCCATTAAGAAATGGACAGGACATAAAACAAGTGCTTTTTCATCAAGGGTTAGCAAGTTACAAACCAAATCATAGGCCCTTAATTCAACATGGTCCTACAGGGCCATTTGAAAAACTTTAAAAAGAGGGTACACACACACACACACGTAAGTAGAGCATGGAATGGTGGTTATCAGAGGCTGCAGAACAGAGCTTGGTGAGGAAAGTGGCAGTTGGCCAATGGTTACACGCTACCGTTTGAAGGAATGAGTTCTGGGGTTGTTCTGCAGAACAAGGTGACTCTAGTTAATAACAATACACTATGTTTCAAATTGCTAGAAGAGATGGTGTTAAATGTTCTTACCACAAAGAGAAAACAAATAGTTGAGACAACGGATATGCTAACTAGCCCAAATTGATCATTCCACCATGTTTACATGCATCAGAACATTACCATGGGCCCCCCAAGTATCTGCAATTATGATCAATCAATTAAGAATAGAGCTTTTTGACATGGCCCCCTAGGGATCACTACTGATACTTCTAAATCTTAATTGCACATTTGCTTGGGAGGGGTTGAGGTCAACAGGAGTAGTACAAAATCACTCATCCCTGTCACCAAAGATTCTATTTAAGTTGGTCTGGACTGGAATCTGAGCATTAGCATTTACATTTAAATTTCTCAGGTGTTCTAATATGTAGCCAGGGGTGGAGAAGCACTGATCTAGTGCAATAATTCCTAAATGCTGGCAGCTGCAATAGAATCTTGCTGCAAGCGTCAAAAATAGACATCGCTAAATTCTAATGAAGATGCAGTGAATTGACTCCCTCAGGATCGAATACAAAAATACAACCACAAAGATAAATCTCGTGCTCGACCCAGTTTGGGACCCCCTGACCTGGTACTGTGCTCCTCTCGGTGTGCATCATCGGTCATGGGGGAGTGGACAAGCAATGCTGAATCTGGGACCCGAGCAAGACTTTCTGGATCAGAACCCCTATTTTAACATGATCTTCAGGTGATTCCTAAGTATATGAATTCATCCAGCTTGTGCACCCTGTCCCTTCTACAGACAGAAAAGCAAACCAGGAAATTTACAGGACTCGGCTGATGAGCATAAGGAAAGGGCATCTGATAAGGGAAAACACAGAGCCAGGCCTCACTGCGTAAGACTTTTACTCTGTGACACAGCTATTTTTCATTTTCATCCATGCTTTTGTTTCCTTTAGCTCTGTTCAGTATAAGGAGGCACTTTCTCTTTACAGAATCATTTCTTGAGATAAGAGGAAAATAATTCCATTTAGATGAGTGCAACTGTGCATCGATCCCGTTCCTAAAAGAGACTATGTATAAATCACGAGATCAGTAACCCTGGCTGCCAGAACTTTCTGGAGGAAGAGAGATTACACTCAGTCAGTGATAACTCCATAACATCATACCAGTTTCTCTCCTTTCTATAGCAGTTCTGGGGAGGAAAAAAACGTTTTCCTCTGAGCTGTTCCAACATGATTAGACTGGGATTGTTTTACTGTTCTGAACCACGAAAACTATACTTTTGTTGGATTTAGAAATTAGAGGATGTTAGCAATGGGGACATGGGAGCAAAGTAAATGGGGAGAAGTAGGCCAAAGAATAAAACTTTTCAGATTTGCAGGCCCAATTAAGCCTAGAGATGTGGGGTACAAGCACAAGGACAATCATTAATAATATTTTATCATATATGAAAATTGCTGAGAGATTTTAGCTCTTATCACAAAGGAAAAAATAATACAATGATGGGAAGTGATGCAGATTTTTATGACTAATAATAAATTCATTACATATATGTATATGAAGGGGTCATGTGATATTCTTTATTTATATGAGATAAAATATTTTTTTAAAAAGAAATATATGTAGAAAGGCAATGGTGGGATATTTTTGCCAACTTAAACTTTTTCTTTTTTCCCAACTTTTTATGTAAATTACCCTAGAGAGAAGTATTTGAGAGCAGTCGCAACGGTCTTTCAGATATTTTAAGAAGTGATAAGACACACAAAGTGCAGGCATTAGTCCAGAAAGAAGCCCCAGCTTAAGGCCCTTCCCAGATGCTCCTCCTGCTCCCCCAGGAAGGACCAAGGACAGGCATTCACGGCCACAAGATTTCAAACCCCGTACTCTCCAAACCCTCTAATTCTACAGAACTCAATATACAATGCAAAAATTTATAACCAGGAAGATAAATATAAACCTTACAATGAATGAAATAAAACCCATACAGCAGTCTCTTAACTTTTTCTAAAAGGGACTGGGGAAAGAAGCCTTTCCAGGGATGCTGATTCTAGAATGTTCATTGCAGTCGGATCTTCACACTCAACTGCTTTGAAACTCCTTAAAGTCGGTATTCCACACTGCGACACAAAAGTGCTTGGTACTGGAAGTGCAAGCTAGAACCTGTCGGTGTTGACTGCTTCACGATTCAATATCCTTTCCCGCCAAAACAATTTGTTTAGTGCTCACTGCTTTTGGTATGTGTCACGGCTCCCAGAACCAGGTAATGCTGAGTGCCAATGCACCACTGTACAAAATTAGGTTTGGTTGGGGATTTTGGTTTTACTCCTAAGTTTACTTTGTATCTCATCTGAATCTCTTATTAAAATCTGAAGCTACATGTTTCTAATACAGAAGAAAAACCAGGCAAACCTCATTACTGAGCTATGAGAGCTCTTTTCTAAATTCCATCAGAGGAAAGCAGAAATCATACCTGTAAACAACCATGCTGAGCTAAGTTTCCCTTGACTGAGCTCCTCTTTTCTCAAAGGAATGAAAAGCAAACTGAGTGACAAAATGATACTGCAGGTGGCTTTGAGAATTCCCTCTAAATCTGGGCATCTTCCAGTTTTCACCATCTCAAGGAAACCCTCCCACCTCCCTCTGTACCCAGACCACGAAGTCAAAACCCTGGGAGCCATCCTTCACATGTCCGCATTCATGCCAATCAATTCTTTCCCAAATCCTAGTAATTCTACCAACAACATGTCAGATGCGTCCAATTCCCCCCGTCTCTACTGTTACTGTCCCCGGCCAATCGCTGCTTGCCTGGATGATCCCAACAGTCTTGTACATGGGCTCCCACTTTTACCCCTACTCCCTGCAATCCTTATTCAAGATTTACCCAGTGCACTTGGAAAATAATGCAAAATCTTCTCCTGAATAGGGAGGTCCCTGACAGTTACTTCCTCTTCTTTTTGTTCACTGTAATGGAAATACATACAAGATTCATAAGCACAACTATTCACTTTCTCTTTCTCTCTTTAGGGCTGTGCATGTTTTCTCTTTCCCTGAAATATTCTGCCCACTTATCTCATTCCCCCTTCCGTTAGGTACAGATGGAACACTACTTCCTGAGAAAGGCCTCCCTCTCATTACTTGCCATCAAAACTAGTCCCCGCTACACATGATCACACCACCTGCCCCTTCTCCCTCACAATGCTCGCCACTACTTCTAATTATATTTTTGACCTTGGTTTGTTAAACATCTATCTCCCCTACCAGAACTTAAGATACATGAAGTCAAAGATACACAAATGTATTCATTATTACATACCTGCAAAGGTTTGTTGAGTGGCCAAGTCAAAATTTTTAAAATGCTGATCCCATTTAGTCATAAAGTCAATAAACAATTTCAAAGCAATGTTAAGATATTGTCAAGAATATAGATAAGGACGAAGCGAGGCATATTTCTTCAAGAACTGACAATATTATTTTTCAAAAACATAGGTGTTCCTAAGTGGATTATCCTGAACTTTTTTTGGGGGGGTGGAGAGGCAGTACCGGGGATCGAACTCAGAACCTTGCACTTGCTAGGCAGGCGCTTTATCCTGAACTTTAAATTGGCTTTTGGAAACTTGTAAATTACAGGGTCTATATTATCATATTTTTAAATTTGTCTTTTCAGTGAGTGAGATCTACAGATAAGACTTAAATTTCATATAACAGCAACAGAACAAACCCTGAAGCACATACAGCACATTTTATTTGGATTAAATAAAATCTTGGTGCAGATGGCTAAACAAAATCATAAATAATTTGTATGCCACACATACATGAACAGTGTTAATTTCTGGTAGTGTGCATTGCCCATTTTTGTCTCAATAACAGAATATATTATCCTGGTCATTTTTGTGTCCTTATAAAACACACATTTATCCTACAGTTGCACAGCAATAAAGCCACTATATAGATGTAGGCACTTTGTACCTTTCATGATAAGACTAAATATTATATAATAATATTGGCAACATTAAGCAGACCATCAGTGTGGGAGTTAGAAATATGCAAAAAATATCTGTTAATTTATTCAAACTTGTTCAGCTGTCATCAAAGATAAAAATATGCTTCCACTTTCCATCTCCTTCAAGATCAAAGGTACATTTTTAAGTTCCTGTTTCTTTGATGGCATTCATCACCATTCCTCCATTTAGCCAAAGTGGTTCAGAATGCACAAGATACTTTAATATCTACTGCTGAAATTCTAAGGGCAGAAACAATATACATTTTGTTTCAGAAAACATTTTCTCCACCAAAAAAACCTTCAATGATTCAGTTTCTACTTTTAATAGTTGGCATTTTGTTCAAGAAAAGATGGATTTCTACAAAGTATACTGGACAGAATCATCAGAGCAAAATATAATTGCAGTAATGGCTTATATGAGTCACATACTCATAATACAACAGAAAATATCCACCTTGCTATAGATACTGGCAATGTTTTGAATTTTATTACAATAAAATTTCTTAAAACACCTAAAGCCTCTGGGTATAAACTTGTTATATAATTTGGGAAATAAATTTTAACTAGTAAATATGTTTTCATCCCCCTCATAAGTATTATGGATTTACTCTTTGGGGATCATTTTAAATGCTGCAAAAAGACAAATGTTTTTACAAACAAATCACATCTTTTCGGAAAGAGCTACGTATTTTCTTTGAAGTTAACCTTTGTGAGGCAATCAAACATTACTGGCAAGTTAGTAATGAATAATTTCAATTAAAAGACTGACTTTACCTGCACACGTGGCAGAAAACAGAAAGGAGACTTTAACGTGCCAAAACTTCGTACTTTTCTAAATTTCTACTATCTTCTACCATCTATCTTTTCTAACAGACGCTGAGGAAACTATACAGTTCTGCACGTTTAGTTCAGTCTCCTCCTTGGGCCAATTTTCACTGGGCCGGTTACAAAAAGTGACTGATTGGGCTGGGGATAGAGCTCAGTGGAATAAGTGCCTGCCTGGCAAGCACAAGGTCCTGAGTTCGATCCCCAGTACCGCAAAGAGTGACTGATCTTTTTGCTCTCTTTGGGGGGCTTCTCAAAAATTGCGAAGTGCTGAGGTCAAAGGCATTCATGTCTCTTTTGCTCTAAGTAGGGGGGGGGCCTTGGTGAGTGTAGAGAAGGTAGGCAGGGCTGAGCTGTTTGTTCATTTGGTTTCAGTTTGGGGGTTTTCTCCACATGAGTAAACCCTTAATAAAGTAAATCAAATGCCTTTAAGTTCAGTTTATGACAGAAAAGTCTCAACTGCTCCGTTTTCCTTTCTTCAAATTAAAAAAGAGAAAAAAAGGAAGCCTCTCCTATCTTCCCTTGATCATATGAAAAATAACAGTCTTTACTATGATGACACCCAGTGTAGATCTAAGAGCTTTTTGGCTTCACTGGATACTTCCAGAGACTCTTCAAGGGAAGCGTTAACCTGGAGTCCCTGTGTCACTGCAAGGGAGGCCAGGCCAGGCCAGGCCAGAGTACTCCAGGAAGATTACTGGCTGCCTTCACTACGGCAGCTTCGGGGGAGAGAGGCTGCTTTAGGAATGAGTAAAGGGACTGTCTCCCCTCCTTCTTCCTAACCCCTGGAAATCCTTTCTATGTGAGCTCAGCTAATAAGACAACTCTAGCACCTTTCTTCTGTTCAATGTATTTACCTACACTGGCTGCACATGAGACCAGTAACGGACATGTTTCATGCCCTGAGGTGAATCAGTGCAGAGAATACACATGAATTCACCTACTCCACACATAGCCCTTGTAAAGAAGATACAAAAGAAACAGATGGTAAATTTCTTGCCTTCTAAGGTTATACCAACTGGGAAATCAAAGATAACCCAAGATTTCTACTAAAAGACATAATAAATATGAGAAAATCAATTTGTTGGAGAACACTAGCAAATAAATTCAGTTCTGGCCACACAGAGTTTTAGATAACTTGTGAGAAGAACTCAAAAAGAAGTCCCATGTTTCCACTACACACACAGTACCAGGGCATAGGGAAGACAAAATATAAATTATGGCAGAAGATAAGCACTCCGAAGCGCAAAGTGAAGGTGTACAGCGAGATGAAGCAAGGATCTGAGCGGCAAGTCGGTCTTCACAATTGCAAGAAGGGAGAGGGAAAGGAAAGAGAGAAGAAAAGTGGAAATCCGGGGCAGAAAGACTGAAGAACGTGTGAAATCAGGAAAAATAACAGGTGAATCTGTGTTTGGAGGAGGCAGTGAGTGTAGTCTCAAGTCCTGCAAAGCCACAAGAATCAAAAGACAAGCCCTGTGGATGTGCAAGAAAAATGACCACTTGTAATTTTCTAGAAGTTTCAACATTATCAACTAGCCAAAAACTAGTTGCAGCGGTATTAAAGGAAATGATGTCCTAAAACGAAAGGCATCAACCACAGAGGTGATTCAAGTATTTAAACAACTAAATAATAATTAACGGCACTGATGTGGCGTTTGGTATATGGCAGACGCTATTTTCGGGACTTAGCATTGATTATCCTGTTTAACCCCGTTCTGCCCACATAAGTTAGGGGCCTTATTGCTTGTGCTGTACAGCTAAGGGCAGTAAGTACAGGTAAAGTAAATCACAGAGTTAGTAAGGATCAGAGCCGCGCTGTCCCCAAGGGAAAGAAGGAGAAACAGCTTGTCATTGTGTTTACTATGCAACCTCAGCAGTACATCAGTGCTAGCATGGAGTGGGCACTCAAAAAACTTTTGTTGTATTTATGATAATGAACGAAAACGAGCATGAGGGTCAAAGAAAAAGGTGGAACTTTTTTTTAAGTGACTTCTCCTGAGAACTTTCAATCTCAAGGTAGTATTCCTCTATTTGTACAGTGCTATAAATATAGGCAAGTAAACTTGTGCTTTCATTTACTCCCAATTTAAAAAAAAAGGTTAAATTTTTTTTTCCAAAAGGCTTGCAGAGAAATGAAGATAACTTTATATTATACAGCATCCAGTGCAAATTCCCTACTATCTTATCTATAATTTGGTATTTCCTTTAATGTTTTTGTGTTAACTAATGTGAAGATAACTATGTAATACAACATCCAGTGCTAATTCCCTACTATATTCTGTATAACTTTGTATTTTCTGTATTGTTTATGGCTTTTCTGGTTCATA
>PVLD010031454.1:0-15718 GCA_004027595.1 Dinomys branickii | reverse complement strand
AAAAAAAAAAAAAAAAAAAAAAAAAAAGGTCAAGGATACGAGTAAGCGCTTCATGTGCATTATTTTGTTTAATGCTCATAATGACCTGTTGGATAGTAATTACTGCTCCTCATTTTGAGAGGAGGCAGCTAAGATCCAGAGTGTGGTTCAGGTCATAGCTAAAGTGAAGCTTCAGTTGGACCTCATCATCTTCCTTGGGCTCAGAGCTGTATGTCCAGGAGCACGTCTCCATTTGCAGATGAGTTAGAGGGTACTCTGAGCACAAATTCTTCTCAGCTCCAACATTGGCTCCTGTAAACTGGCCAAGGCTTCATTCATAAGGAAGAGGCCTCAGTTTTCCAAAAGTTTACAACTGCAATGGGAGTAATTATCTTTCATTGTTTCTTTGTAGAAATCTAAAGCCAGGGCCATCTTGTCACATCTTTTTCTCTGCTTCAACACTTAATTTCCCAAGTGAGAATTACAATGCTTTACAGATAGATGCAGAAGAGAGTCCAAGAGACACTAATGTAAGGTACAGCCCTCTTGTTAACTGGGCAACATTTGCAAACATTTGAATCCATAGACATTTTTTTTCTTTGCAGTTTATGGCTAGTTTTTGTGAAGCAAGAAATCCTGAAAAGTATAGTGGGGATAGATAGCCAGCCTTTCTACTCTGTAATTTAAAAGAAAATTATCTTGTGTCTGAAAGACTCCAAATTGCTCTCCCAAATTGTATGGCTGTTATTTATTTTGCTGCTTTGGAATATGGTGAGGATATGACCTTGGTTCCTATGGCAATAAGCCCCCAACCACTTTGAACAAGCCAGAAGCCAAGGCATTAAAAGCTGCTGGAGATGCATTTTTTTTTATTTCTTTGCCCTAAAGAAACAAAGCTGAAAGCAGTGGAAATCATCAGGCATTTACCCCTGCAGCTGACACTAGCTAAACAGTTATCTAATCCACATATGGACACACAGATAAGGCTCATTGGCACAGTTGACAAGTAAAGGATTGTCAGTTGGAGTGATCTTATTTCTTTTCCCTGAGGCTACTCTCAGGAAAAAAACTGACCAGTCATTTGTACCCCGTATGAATGGCAAGAAAAAGTCCTGCCTATATTAGGGGAATTAGCTATATCATCACTGATGAGAAGAATTTAAGGCATTAGAGAATACTGAAAAAAGTATAATTCTAAAGAAGAAATTTTTCCTAGGCTGCTAAAATCACATTTTACCAAAAAAAAAGAGAGTTCTGTAAGTGGACCTCTTTTTCTGCATGTAAGACCAAGTACCCAGCAACAGCAGTGCTAATAATTTATCATACATTACAAATACATAGCTCATTAACATAATGAGTTATTCCATTAACTTATGTTAGTTAAATCTATATGAGTTCTACAGTCACACCTAGCTATGATACCATTCTTCTTATGCAGATCTATCCAGTGGCAGAAGGAAGTCATTGGACTTTGGGGTCTGTCAACTTGGGCATTAACTTCAATAGATCTAGCTTAAATCAAGTGTTCCTGTGTAATTGTAGCAATATTTCTCCAACCTCCATTTATGTGAGACCTCTGGCTTCCATCTTCATCAGATCCCTATAATTGCAAAGGCTTGACTAATAAGGATGTTCGCAAGATTTATATTTCTAGGTGAGGGCATTGGCCTGAGAAACAGAAAAAGCTACTTTCAGATTAAACCTAAACTGGGCAGAAAGTGCAAAGTGTCTTTTGTATGTAAAGAAACCCCCAGTATGTCCCTGAAGCAGTTAAAAAATAGTTTGTCTTCTCCCATTCCCAGCTTCCCCAAATCTGTCCTGCATCTATTGTCTCTAATTGCTCGAGTTATAAACCCTAGATTATTCCTTGGCCTCACCCTCACTCATACCTTGACTGACCAAGTCCCGTGGAGTCTAATTCTGTTGCAGCCTTTCTCTTTTTCCCATCTCACTGCCACCATCATCTTTTCAAAGTGTTTTAAAAATATTTTAATTGTATAAATTTGAGGTTTAGTGCAATATTGTGATACATGTGTATAATGTGTTAATGTATCTCTTACTTGCGCCATTACAGAAGTTTCCTGTTCACCTTACCCCTTACTCCTTCATTTTACCCCATATGTTCTGTTGAAGTAGTTATTCAAAATGAGAAAATCTGATAAATACCAGTGATTCAAATATTTTTCTGTGTGCTGATAAAAGATCCTTACATCACCAAAAAGAATCTGACTGTCATTCCACTTTCTTCATTTCTCCCCTCCCCTCCTCAGGTCTTAGCTTCCATTCTGGCCACTGGCCCCAGTTCCTCTGATTAGTCAATCTTCCTTCTCTCCAAGATCTCATTCAACTTGTACGTTCTCTGGGAAGCTTTGCCTCTCGTGACAGCCTCTCCCTGCGGCTCTAGTCAGTCTCCGTCCTTTATGCCTCCTTTGAACTTTGGCCATCTATTATAGTTCTTGTGTTATATAGTAATAATGTATTTTCTTACCTGTCCGCTTTCCTCATTTATTCTTTGCAAATATTCCAGGACTATATTCTGACTATTGAGTACCTGTTAAATGCCAGGTGCTGGGAGTTGACTGTGGCAGAATGAATACAGTGATCTGTTAGGAGTGGAGAAAAGTAGACAATAAACAAAATAAATATAATAATTTCAAGCAGTGTTAAGTGCTGTGAAGGAAGGGTTCAAGAGGCAGTGGTGTAGGGGCCCACTTGACCAGACATCACATAAGGCCTCGCTGAGGAGGTAACATTTGAGCTGAGACTTGAGGATAAGGAGGTTCATAATTTAGAATCTAGATGATTCAGAATTTAGTGTGATGGGGTTGATTTTGTGATTGGGTGACCATTTTTAACCTGGTTATTCCAGTTGTCTCTGCTGAAGCAGGTAATTTAGAAGTCAGTTTATGGTTTGGCTTACTATCACTTTCCTCCTATTGACAGTAGCACCAGACTTGCCCTCCTCACTACTAATTCTTTTAGCATGAAACAGCTTCAAAAATGTCATTTTTGGAAAAAATATACAAATAGTGGAGTAGAAATGTAGAAGGATCATCTGGAGTAATACAGACATGGACAATTAAGAGATGGCCATGATTTAAAGCATAAATTGCTAAACGTAATTGTAATTAGGATGAATTAATGAAATTAGGATGTGGCCAGTGATGGTGAACCTTTTAGAGATATCAATGATACAAGTCGCCTGCTCTGGCACACATGCCGTAGGTTTGCCACAACTGGGATAGTCCATTCTGCCATTTCTGAAACTTGGACGATCCTTTCCTTTTCTCATCTCTCTTGAAAATTTCTCCCCTCATTTCTTATCATATTGATCTGTCTTCAAGGCTTATTGACATTTACAGTTGCTATCTTTACATCTATGATGATTTTCTCTAATACAAAAATGCACAGTACCCTGCTTTGTCATGACAATAAAAGCATTTTGCTATGAAATATAATTGCTACTCGGAACTTTTCCATGGCTAGTGAAAAGTATATTCAGCCCATATCTACATACACAATCTTAAATCTCTCAGATTTACGTTGCCTGTCTGCTTTCTGACAGTGCCTATTAAACATCAATTCAGAGACTTGTAGTCATTCTAAATGTATTGTCAATTGGACTTCTTCTTGTAGATTGATTTTTTTTGCATATCACTAGCTCTAGACTTAATCTCTTATGTGACATCAATAAAATCATTTAAAATTATGAACCTAGGCACTCCTACAGAAAAAGTACCTAATGGGATGAGTTTGTCACATCACTTCCAGTTAGTCTGTGGTGTTTGCACTTTCTTATCTATGTAGCTGTAATCATCCTGAACACACCATGTTCTGTTTTTCCCAACAGTGTTTTGTTTTGTGTTTGAAAAATGAAATCTTTACATTGTGTGTGAGAGAAACATAAAAGAGTATGGAGATATTTTTATACAGTTTATCCTCCCAGGTGAAGAAGTAGAAAATTGTCAGCACCCTCAGAAGCTGTTACATCCTCCTCTTCCCCTCTCCCAGACCTCAGGACACTCTGTGAAGTCTTACGAGCTTCTTGATTTTCCTCATAGTTGTACATTCTATGAATGAGTGTTTAAATGACCTTGTTCTTTTTTAAAATTTTATTTTTGAAAATTGTGTAAATTGAATAGTACTCCGTGTTTTGTCATTTCCCTTAATATCATTTGACATCCATCCATGTTGCTGCTTGGGCTGTGTTTATTGATTTTCATTGCTGTGTATTATTTCATTTTCTGTTTATACAGCAAACTCTCCATTTTGTATTGGACTTTTGGGTGGCTCTCATTTTGCTTTTATACATAATGCTCTTACAGACATGCTTTCTGTCAAATGTATGTGATGATATAGGCACATTTTTAACTTAATGGATACTGCTAAACTGGTTTTGAAAATGGCTGTACATTGGAAAGAATTCTAATTACTCCACATTTTTCTAAGCACTTGCTCTTGTTAAACTCAGTATTCTCCCAGTCTGATGGATGTGTAATATTATTGTGATGTTTTAAATTTGCATTCTCCTGGATAATAATGTGAAAGTGTTTGCTTTCATATGTTTGCTGCCCAATCTTATATCAGTTTTAGAGCCATGTCTCACTTGTATCCATGGGGCATCTTATTTCCCCTTCACTGCTCTAATTTGAAAGATTTGTTTATTAATACATTGTACTTTTAGGAAAAGTATGTTGATTAATAGTTTGTATTTATTTATAGCTCAATATAAAATATGTAACTTTTTTCACACTTTTTCTTCATTTCTCTGAACCTTTCAGCTTAATACTACTATCTGGAGCCTTGGAGTAGGAACTTTTTTTAAAGCCCTAAAGATGCACAGAGGGGCTTTTCTACTACGATCAAGTCCCCTCAGTGGTCCAGTGTCATTGTGCTAGATACATTGGTGGATTGGTTAGGTTTCTTTCAATCATCACCTGTATGTCTAATAAGGCATGATGTTTGCTGCCTTTCCTCGGGTTGCAGTTTTGGTAACTGTAGAATATTTGGTATCAGAAATACTTTGACTATTTTAGGTCTGATTTCTTCTGGGGTTCTTTCCCTTGAATATTTTTCCAAATGTGGAATTATAAAACAATTTATTTCTTTTACCCTCCTATTCATATGTTAGGAGAAGGAACAGTCCAATTGCCTATCTTGTGTTTGTTCCTCATGGGACCTCATTTAATACACATTTTGTTAGTTTAATTAGTAGGTAGGAGTGGTAAGTTTTGCTTTTAATTTAAATGTTGGACTTAGTGCTTGAGTTTTTTTTTTTTTTTTTGGCGGTACTGGGGATCGAACTCAGGACCCTGCGCTTGCTAGGCAGGTGCTTATTCCACTGAGCTATATCCCCAGCCCCAGTGCTTGAGTTTTAAAAAGTCATTTTCTTGAAAAATAAGTTACTAAAAGTCTAACTCATGGTTTCATTCTGTCCTCAGAGTATATGATTGATTCCTCCATGCACTACTTGAACAAATGACTAATTTATGAAGTTATTAAGAGAGTAGGTCAATGGCAATAATTTATGACTGTAAAATTTAACACATAACTTTAATGATGATGCTTGGAAAAGTATACTTGGGATATTTGTAAATTTGCACATGCTCATTAGCCAGGGAGGAAGGCATTTACTATATTGATTACCTGTATTTGAAAGTGTCCCACATGACCCATAAGCCACTAGCATTCTTCACTTATTTCTTTTTCTCTGCAATTGTTACCTTTCACCTTGATCTTTAGCTGAATTTACACAATATATTTTTTAAGTCTCTAATGCAGACAATGTCAACTGGAGAAAGTTTTGCTCTCACCTCTACCCCAGAGGAGATTTGATTTTGATGATACCTGGAAAGATCTTTGGTTGTCGCAACTGAAGGAGGAAAACAGAAGAGGCATCTAATGGGTAGAGAAGAGAGATATTGTCAAACATCCTGTAATGGCCAGGGCAGCCTTTATAACCAGAGAATTATTTGGTTATAATAATGCTTAAACTTAGAAACCCGACTCCAGTGTAAAGTTTCTTTTTTTCCTTTTGTTTTCTTCTATTCACTGTTATTGCCATGTTTTATGAGTCAATTATCGGTTTGTATTCATGTTCCCTTGGGGTCTGACACTGTAAACGTTATTAGATTTATTGCAGAGATTATGTATATATATATATATATATATATATATATATACACACACACACACACACACACACACATATACACACGCTCATATATGCAATAAAATTTGCCATTTTTCAGTATTTAATAGGATGAATTTTGACTGTATTGATCAGCTTTTCCATCTATAGGATCAAATACCTCACACCCATAAGTTGACAGTTTCAGAGGTTTCAGACCATGGTCCTCTGCCCTCAAGGCAGAGACATTATAACTGAAGGGCATACTGAAGCACAGCAGAGGAGGGTAACAGCACCAGGAAGGTCCAGGGACCAGAAGTAGGTACAGCTCCATAATTTACCCAGACACATCCAGAAGTTGCTTTACTAATCTGTTAGGTGTTTCCTAAATCTAGTCAAGTTGACTGTCATGATTAATGGTCACAGTGACAAATGAATAGTTGTATGACCACCACCTTTTAAAATATGTTAACATTTTAATTCAGTGTCAAATATGCATTTATTAAATATTATGAAGGGAAATGAAGTAATTCAGGGACGGATAGATGGCTTGTGTGTAATAGGTACAATATATATGGTAAGTAATGAAGGTTCAAACCCTTGAGCTGAGTTCTGAATTTTGTTCTGTTTAACAGTCTGATGGTGCTTTAGTTCACTTGGAGGATCACATTTAGGCCTCTGGATGATTAGCCAACATGACAGTTTCCATATTCTAAAACAGCTCATCTATATTAACGTCTATTATAAAGTGCTGACTTTTAAGCCCACAAGTTTCTAGCTTCCTATTGCTTTTTCTGGGGCCTTTTTAAAATTCATTTCTGCAGGTATAAAACAGAACTAGGTATTTGAAGCAAAAGCAAAATATATACTTCTCTTGTAAATGTTAGTTTTTAATGCTGGGTCCTTGGTGGTTGAATTCAACTTGGTTAAGTAGTTACAGCTGTCTGTGGTAAAGGGGCTGGAAACCTGTACTTCCGTGGCTGAGCCACCTTCTTACCGTGAGAGGTTTGCCTTGACCGCTAATTGCTGAAATTGGAACTTGAGACATGGTATAAGATGAGTTTTGAAATAACAAGTGACTGTTGACTGCTTGGCAGGTGTTTTCTCTCCCTTTAATTCTCTTTCCAGTCAAGGTGGAATTTATATTCAGGGTTTCATATCATAAGAAGTTTGTTAAAGTGTCTCAAGGATAAACACAGAGAAATTAGATGGCAAAGCAGTCAGCATTTACTCTTTGATTTATGTTCCTGTCATGGGGGTATAAAAAGAATTTTCTAATTTTCTTTGATGGCAAAAAATTAAATATGCACTGGAGCATGGAAACATTTAGAAGTGTTTGTATCTCAATACTACAGACCATGGCTTAGAAAAAAAACATAGGAATGTTGCTGGTTTCATTTGTGGGTTTATTTTAGGCAAGCTATCAACTGTACTAAAATGATACTCTGTGAAAAGGAAAAAAAGACTATACCCACAAGTATAAAATGCTGTGTTTTCTGCTTTTTTTTCCTCTCAGCCTTATCCAGAATCAAGGACTGCTAGAGAAAGAAGTCATGTTGGAATAATCCTGCCAAATCCACTGTGTAATCTTGGGATTACTTGTGTTGCCCCACATGGGTAACCTTAGTACTTTAGAACATTAGTGATAAAAATAGTCTTTCAGTTTGAGAAAATCAGCACTTTTTGAAGCAACATTTTGAATGCTAAGAAAAGACTGTATTTTGGCAGGGGGCGTGTTTGTCTGCAGCCCTTCTTCCTTAGTCTCTTATCCAAGGTCATCTTTACCCACTGGTTCTTGAGTTAGAAGAGTGAATGCCTTGTCCAGAAGAAGTGATATTTTCAAATGGCCTTAACTTTTTTTTTTAAAGAAAATACTAGTAGAATGATCTTACTTTATTACTGATAGTGAGCTAGACTACACACAAAGATATCAGGCATTTAAATTCGCCACTTGCCTCTACTTTCCTTCATTGCTTGGCTACTCTTTTCTGCCATTTACTGTTAGTGTCTTACTTCATATGGAGGCTCTTTTGCTACTGCATTTGTGGTTATTTCACCCACAGGCTTAGGCCAGGCTAGAATTTGAAGGATAAATTGGATTTCTGAGTTCAGAATTTCTATTTAGAAGTGCTGGAAGCTTGAGTTGGTTAGTCACTTGATTGGCAATGAGCCAGTAAGAGGTCACAATCTGATAAAAGTGCTTTAAGAGCAAAGCTAGGCATTATGCTTCAGGGTTGTTATTCCAGCGCTGTGGGAAACTGAGGCAGGAAGACCACAAGTTCAAGCCCAGTTAGGGCAGTTTAGTGAATTAATGTGATCCTGCTGTGGTGGATTAACTAGTGGACAATTTGTAACTTTTTCAGAGGTGGCTGGATCAGGGGCATGTGAATATGGGTTTTCAGTATATAATAAATGGACCAGTCCACTGATTGGGTTAGCACAGTTCTTGGCATGGGTGAATGGGTTTACTGGAGACAGAAGCCACATGTTGGGTGTGGGTGGCACCAACCCACAGGCTTATACCCTGATGTATTCTCTTTTTATATATGTGGGATTCAATTTGGAAATATTTTTATTAGAATTTATATATACATGATCATGAGAGTGTTTTTTTGTAGTTTTCTTTCAATATGCTTAGTTTTTATAAGAACATAATCTTGACCTTATAAGTTGGTATTTTTTTATTGCATATTCTGAAAGTTATTGAGGAAGATTCATGTCAATTCTTCTTAATATGTTTGGTAGATGTCACCAATGAAGCCATCTGAGCTTGGAAGTTTGAGTGTGTGTGTGTGTGTGTGTGTGTGTGTGTGTATGTGTAAAAGTTTACCTATAATATTCAACTTATTTATTAGCTATATCTCAATTCATAATACTTGCTTTTTCCTGAAAGAGCACTGGTAGTTTGTGTCTTTCAAGGAATTAATTCATCTTATGTAGGTCATTGAATTTATTGGCATTAATTTTTCAATAACATTCCATAATTATGTTTGCAATATTAGTAGAATCTGTAATGATGTTGCCTTTCTAAATCCTCACATTAGTAATTTATGCTCTTTCTCTCTGTTCCAGATGAGTTCAGCTAGAGGCTTATCAATTGTGTTTATCAGTTTTTCAACAAGCAATTTTGGTGTCATTGATGTTTCTATTTTTGTGTCATTATCTCATTGATTTAAACTTTGATCTTATTTCCTTCTATTTACTTTAGTTTCCTCTAGTTTTTCTGATATTTGTAGTTAGACTCTTGAAGTAATTGATTTGAAACTTGCTTTTTTCATGCATTCACTGGATAAATCTTTCCCTTGGTACTGTTTTAGCTGTCCCCCTTTTTGATCAATTACTTTTCATTATCTTGAACTTCTTTCAGTTTTGCATCATGTATTTTGAAGCTCTGCTCTGAAATGCTTAAGATTATTATGTCCTTGTGATAAATGGGCTTTTTAACATGATATTGTGATCTTCTTTACCCCTCTACTCCTTGTTCTGAAATAAAATTTGTCTGATGTTAATATAGTCATTTCAGTTGTCTTTTGACTAATGTTAGTATTTACTTTTCCCCAACCTTTTACTTTGAAACTATTGGTACCTTTATGATATGAAGTGTTTCTTATAGGCAACATATAATTGAATTTTACTTTTTACTTCAATTTGATAATCTCTGGCTTTTCATAAAATTGTTAATATGGTTAGGTTTAAGGCAGTTATCCTATCATTTTTCTATGTATTCTATTATTTCCTTATTCTAGCTTAGGTTTCATTGAATTTTTACAATTTAGTTTTATCCAAGTTGTTGGATTACTAACTATAACTCTTTGTTTTGTGATTTTATTGGTTGTAGAGTACATAATATATGTCTTTAGAAGATGAGCATAAAAGAATAGTATACAACCTGAGTTACAGTCTAAGAACCTTGTAGTAGTATGTTGTATATTTCTCCACTCCTGCCTTTTTTCTGTTGTTCTATACATTTCGCTTTTGTACATGTTTTAAATACCACAGTACATGGTTACTATTTTTGTCAGTTGTTTAAAGTGATTTAAATACAGGTGGAGTGCTCCTTATATGAAATGGTTGGGATCAGAAGTATTTTAGATTCTGAAATATTTTAATGGATTTTACTGGTTAAATATCTCTAATCTGAAAACCCTAAATTGGAAATGCTCCAAAATCCAAAACTTTTAAAAGTTTGTGTCAGCCCCAAAAGATTTTGGTTTTGGAATTTTGAGGTTAGGAATGGTGTCTTAGTTACTTTTGTCATTGCTAAGGCAGAATACCCGGCACCCTTAAGTTAAATAAGGAAAGGTTTATTTTAGCTCACAGTTTGTAGAGTTCATAGTCAGCTGGCTCCAAGGCAGGATGACATGACAGAGGAGCATCACAGTGGAGAAATAGTTCTTGGTATGGCAGGCAGACGGCAGCAAGCAGCAAGCCTCCCTTTCCCTTTATATTCCATTCAAGGTAGAAGCCTATTGGTTGGTGCCACCCACACCCAAGATGTGGCTTCTGTCTTCAGTAAATCTATTCACCCATGCCAAGAACTGTGCTAACCCAATCAGTGGACTGGTCTACTTTTTGCACACCCAAAATTCAATTCACATGCTCCAGATCCAGCCACCTCTGAAAAGCCCCATCTATGAGTGCATGAGGCTTTGGAGGAGCATGTAGATACAAGCTATAGCAAATGGTAAACCTGTAATATGCAAAAATCTTGTATTTACCCAAGTAGTTCTTTCTGGTATCCTTCTTTCTTTTATTTAGATTCTTGTTTCCATCTGGTATTGTTTTCTTTCTTCCTGAAGTACATAATTTTAGCATATTTTATGATGTGTATGTATTGATAATCAATTTGTTCAGCTGAAAACATCTTTATTTTACCTTTTGAAAGCTATCTTAACTGATATAAAATTCTAGGTTGATAGTTTTTATTTATTTTTTATATTTAAAAAATGTTGCTTCTTGCTGTGTTGTTTCTGATAAGAAGTATGTTATCTTTGTTCTTATTTTTTTTCCCTTTTTGAGACAGGGTCTCAATATGCAGTTCAGGCTGGCATTATAGCCCAGCCTGGTTTTAAACTTGCAAAGATCCTCCTGCCTCAGCCTCCTGAGTGCTGGGATTACAGGCATGTGCCACTACCCCTGGCTGTTCCTTTATATGTAACATTTTTCCTGATAGTTTTAAAGATTTGTTTATTTATTAATGATTTTTAACATTTTTCTTCGTGTTTTTCTTGGGTTTTGTTGAACTTCTTGAATGTGTGGACTTATTGTTTGCACACAATTTTGAAAATTATGGACATTATTGGTACAAATATTATTTCTGTCCCTACTCTTCCTTCTATGGCTAACTGGGTTTTAAAGACTAGGTCCTTGGTGCTAAATATATTTGTTGCTACTGGAGTGTCATTGCTTCTTGGCCCTACTCGAAGCTAGATAAGGTACATAAACAAGTGTACTGACCATGCAAACACATATGTCTATATATATCTGTAGTTGTGGTTTCAGTATTTGTTCCCTCCGAAACTTATGCTAAAATTTAATTGTGATTGTAACAGTATTAAGATGTGGGAATCTTAAAAGGTCATTAGTTCATGAGGATGGAGTAATGCCATTATTGTGGGAGTGGATTTGTTATTATAGGAGTATGTTTCTTTTAAAAGGACTAATTTGGCATCCTTTTGGCTTTCTCTTACTGTCTCTCACCTTATTTTTCCCCGTCTAACATGGGATGACAGAGCAAGAAAGTGCTCATCAGCTCCTTGATCTTCAATTTTCCCAGCTTTCAGAACTGTTAGAAATGCATTTCTATTAAGTTTCTCAGCCTCAGGTATTCTGTTATTGCAGCATGAACAAACTACATCTTATTTTACTCCTTTTTACCTTTTTTCCCTGTTTGTCTTTTGCTCTACTTCTTTCTAACCCATCCAACCATCCATCAACCATCCAACCATCCACTTATATATTTATCTATGAAAACCATGAGCACCTGCCAACACCTTTGGTTCTAATCTAATGCCAGACAGTTCATATCATAGTACCTTTCTTTCTCTTTTTTTTATTTTCAAGACAAAAGAATACAAATACAGATAAACAGTTCAGAAAATACAAAACTATACAGAAACTAGCAGGGAATTAGCACTGGATGTTGCATCACATATTGTTGCCTTCACATTAGTCAACACTTAAAACGTTAAAGGAAATTGAGAAGAATGTAGGGAATTAGTACTGGATGCTATCTTCCATAAAACTATCGTCTTCATTTTTGTGATCACAAAAACGATTAAGGGAAATACAAAGTCATATAGAACATAGGAGGGAGTAATCTCTGAATGCTATCCTACCCAAAACTGCCTTCCCCACTGTCACTCCATTATACCATGGTGGCTCGCTTGAAAATTCAAATTTATAACCTACATGGATGTATACAGACCATCATGCCTGGGGTGCAAAAGCACCTAAATTCATTGCGGACCGCCATTCTCCTCCGCCCTGGTGCTACATGGTATATGGGTGGAGGGAAGTGGTTTCAGTCCGCCCTCATTGATGCCACATGGCAGTGGTTCGGCGGGGCCATGCCCACAGCAGACGTCATGGGGCTACATCCACAGCCGTAGTGGGGACATGTCCACAGCGGCTGCCAGTCCCGCGGGGCTACTTCTAGTGAGGCTGCTGATTGCCGCGGGGCTCAAGTTTGCCCAGCTACTGGAGACTCCGCCCTCTACTCCTCCCTTCTCCTGGGTTCCAGCTTCACTGTCCCCCCCCCCCTTACAGCTGGACTTTAGGCGAACTTACAATGCTTGATACCAGGGCCTAAAGTCTCCTTGGCAGTGTTTGCACCGAAGGTCCAGCCTGTGAATTGAGTTTAGAAATCAGTTCTAGATTTCTGTTTTCTCTGACTCCAGGTCTGATGCTCCTCATCTAACTTGTTGCCATGGGTTCATGTAAAGTTCATATGTGTGAGCTGTAAGGAGATCCTCCTCATTTTATTAATAGTTCGGTGTGAGTCCCAAAGTCCATATACTTGTCCAGTTGCTGACAATAGTGTATGTTGATTTCATCCCCCGCTTAGACTCTATGTGTTCACAATGAGATCCCAGGGTGGGAGCTAAAGTCCAATACCTCTGCTCCTGCTTTCTGCCTGGTCTTGGAGTGCGAAGGGCATGGAACCACTCAATTCATCTTCCTATGTGGCTCCCACCCGTCGTCTCGCACCTTCCCCTGCTGCCTCCTCAGTGGACTCCTCCGAAGCTGCCGCGGCCCTGGGCTCCGGAGTTGCTGGAGTCGCTCCCCACCGCTCCCCGCTCACCCAGCAGAGAGGTGGGGAGGAGATTGCCTCAGGGCAGACGCAGAGCCGGGTGCGGTGAGCTCTGTGCTCAATTGGACTTTTTCCAGCCTGTTTGCCGGTGCCGGTTAGGAAGATTGCTGCATGTTCAGGTTTCTGTTTCCATGTGTGTTGTATTTTCTCATCCTCCCCCTGGTTTCGACAGCTGCTCCCGTCCACCATTGTCTCTTTCAAGGCATGCACTCTCCTCTCCAATCCTTGACCATCTCTCGGAACTCCTTACTCCCCTGGCCGAGCCAGGAGGCTTCCGTGAGCATGGGTCTCCAAAACTGAAGCTGCGATTGCCGAGACCAGGGTGTGCGCCAAGGATATGTATGTTCGGAGCTGTGGTCTTTCTGGTTCACCTCTCTGGCTGCACCATGGCAGTCCTCTGTTTCCTTCAGCCAGAAGAGGTCTTTCTTAGACTTTCCAAAGGTTTCAGTTCCCATTTCAGATCTTTCCTGGATTCAAGGTGCCCACCTCTCTCCTTTTTTTTCCTTCTCATATTGCTGCATTTGTTAGTCTAGGTGGGATTTTTCCAAGAGGATTCTCCTCTGCTTCCTACCCGGTCACCATCTTGAAATACCAGTACCTTTCTTTCTCTGATGGTGAAATATATAAATATATTTCTGTACTTCTTTAATGATTGCATATACAAACTAGTTTTAGAACTGCAAATCTATATCCTTGTTAGAAACATATTTAATAAATTAAATACAGTTCTAGGTATAGATGGATTTCGTTTTCATCTTATAGTGGCTAGTCCACATAGTCTTTTACACAGTTGATTTGTTCTTTCCTTCTCCATCCATGCAGAATGGCTATGGTATTCATTTGTTTTATAATTAAATTCTTTTGGTAGTGTTTATATTCCATTTTGCCTGTATCACCCAAACATGCATGCTGGTTGATTTTATTACTTATTCATATTTTCAGTATGTTATACATTACTATGCTTTGCAGAGTCAGAGCTATATAAAAAGGTATAGTCAGAGGTGTCATTCCCTCTCTCCTACTACACCCTGTCATTACCTTCACCCCACCCCTTCTTGTCTACTGAGATAGCCAGTTCTTTTAGTTTCTAGTTTACCTTCACTCTTTTTTGGACAAAATGAGAAGACGTATGACTGGTTTCTTATAGCCCGTTTCTTACATGAAGCATAGCATACTATGGATACATTTTTACACTTTGCTATTTTAAAATGTCTAACAAAAACTGTACATATACAAGGTATAACGTGATGGTTTGATGCATGTACACTGTGTAATGATTACCATGAATTATTTAACACATCCATCACCACCCACTCTTTTTACCATTTTGTGAAAATCTGGTGCATATGTGTGAAGATATTTAAGATCTGCACTTTCTTTTTTTTCTTTAACAGTTTATCCTGCAAATCATTTCATTTCATTTAGTAGAGATCTTCCTTATTTTCTTTATAGCAGCATCATGTGTTGTATCATAGTAACCATTTTTGTGGGCATTTAGGGTTTTATTTTGCACTTAGATTTTTTCCAATGTAGCATTTTGTAATTGCCAACAATTTTTCGGTGAATAAGGTTATCCATATGTGGGTATGTATTGGAAGTTTTTCCTTAATGTAGATTCCTAACAGTGCACGTCTGAGGACAAATAGACCTTTTGTCCCTGTGTTTCCTTGAAAAATTCATCTGTATCAGATAATAGGTTTTCTTTGCATTTACTTTTTCCTGTGATTTTCAGCAAAGCAAAACAAATTTGTACAGGATATAGATGAGGATTTCTTCTCGTATGTCAGGTATACTCCTAGTACATTTCCATCCCTTGAGCATTAGATTTCTACAGTCATTTCCCCTCTTTAATCATCTCCATTAGAAGTCTTACATTGTGAAATGTTCCCAAATCTAGCTTGAGCTGAGATTTGCTCATCAAAGTATAATTATCTACATTTTGTCTTTATCTTGTCAAATTTAAAACTATAATGGAACAATGTCACATTAGTGAGACATAGTCAGATGCAGACAGCTTTTTCTTCTTAACTGCAACTAGTGCCATGTGCGCTGAAAGAAACTTGGTTTCAGGAAAAAAAAGACAACTGTGGAGAGTTCTCCAGTAGCATGGAAAATGAGACTGGCTTAAGTGGTGGAGGAGCTTATGCTTGGTCTCAAATGGAACTTTGAATTTTTAAATTATTAAAGACAAGCCATCAAGTTGAAATCAGTGGTGTGAAAGGATGGGTGTTGAGTGTCCCAAAGGCCTTTCTTACCCTCTACCTTCCTCACGTGTCTGCCCTTCTGAAGTACCCATG
>PVLD010031453.1:0-15716 GCA_004027595.1 Dinomys branickii | reverse complement strand
CCCCTTTGTCAAATATTAGGTAGCTGAGTGGGTTTTTCGTTATGGTTGCATCTTCCAGTCTGTTCCATTGATCCTCAGGTCTGTTTTTTAGCCAGTACCAGGTTGATTTTATTACAGTAGCTTTGTAGTATAATTTCAGGTCAGGGATTGTGATTCCACCTGACTTGTCCTTATTGCCCAGAATTGCTTTTGCTATTCTGGGTCCCTTCTGGTTCCAGATGAATTTGAGGCATATTTTCTCTAGATCTGTGAGGTATGCTAATGGTAGTTTAATGGGAATTGCATTGAATCTGTACAACAGTTTTGGTAGGATGGCCATTTTTACAATGTTAGTTCTTCCTAACCATGAACATGGTATGTTTTTCCATTTATTGAAATCCTCTTCAATCTCCTTTTTCAGAGTATTGTAGTTTTCACTGAATAAATGTTTCACATTCTTTGTTAGATTGATTCCTAAGTATTTCAATTTCTTGGTTGCTATTGTAAAGGGTATGGTTTCCTCAATTTCTCTCTCAGTCTGTTTGTTGTTCTTGTATAGGAATGCTATTGATTTTTGGGTGTTGACTTTGTATCCAGCTACGCTGCCGAATTGGTCAATTAATTCCAGGAGTTTTCTTGTGGAAGATATGGAGCTTTTTATGAATACTTTTATTCATTCATTCATGCACACATTCATTCATGTCTTCATTCATTTAGCTCACACTTAAAAACTTCAGGCAGGTCAATAATGCTTAGAATACATAAGAGTGGAACAGATTTGTTTGAAATGGAAGAAGCCCACGAAGCCTACCACAGTCTTGGGGTTTGAATACAGAAGGTCCCTCCAAATCCTCATGTGATCAGAGGTGGTACTTTTGGAAGGACAGGATCCTCAGGGTGCTATTATCATTAGTTCAGAGCTAAATGTACTGCACAGTTGGAAGAGTTGCATTGCTCAAGTCATGACCAGGAAGGATATATCTCTCTGCCTTTCTCCTTCCTTCTCTCTCCACTTCCTGACTGTCATGTGATCAATTTTCCTCTGCTATCCCCCTGTCGTGTTATTTTGGCCTTGGAGTTGGCTGACCAGAGCCTGTAACCATGAGCCAAAATAAATCTTTCCTCCTTTGATATGTGGGAGTCTGGGATTGTGTTCCAGAGACAAGAAAGTGCCTGAGACACAATCGCACTAAATGTTCTTCCCAAGTCCTGTGTAACTTAGTTTAAACCTACTTTCTAGGAAACTTTCCACTTGAGTTGGGGAGGCACACTGTTATGGTTGATACATTGTGTCAACTTGGGGAATCTAGAGGTTTAGCTGAGTGACTCAGAAGGAAGCTAGGGTGCTTACTTTGTATACATACTGAGCCTGTGGAAGAGGAGGGCATGGAGATTGTGTGAGAGGTTCACGACCCCTGGGTGGGGGTAGGCTGTTTACAATGTAGGGGAGAAAAGGAGGCTGCTTGCAGCCATTCTTCCCTTTTGCTGGTTGTTTTTGCTGTGCTCTGCTGCCATGAACGTTTGCCCTCTGCCATGTGCCATTCTGCCTCTGAAGCAGCCAAGTATGGACTGAAACCTCCACAAACTATAAGCTAAATAAACCTTTGCTTTCTTCATTTTGGGTATTGGGTATTTTGTCTCAGCAAGGAAAGAAAAGTAATCAAGACACACACACTCCTATGATTGTCATTGTAGAATCAATACTCTGTCATCGAGAACATACGAAGAAAATCAATTCAATTAGATGGCTATTTAGAGCTCTTAATATGTGATTTTATTTTTTGCCACAAGAAAAGAACATGATGATGATAAAATAAAAGCTATTTCAAGGGGTGTCACGACTGGAAATGTTCAGAGAATTGAACCTATCCTACAGCTAATAAGAAATTGCCAGTTTCATAAATAATAATGTAAGACACGAGACTCTAAGTTAGAGAAAAATTGTTTTATTATTTTGCATAGCAATAGTCAGAGACTTAGAATTTGTGCCAGTTTCTTGAATTGGCATCTCCACAAGGTAAAGCTAAAAAGACCCGGGTGATGGCTTCATACATAGTAGCTTACATTACAGAGTAGGAAACCCAGAGCCTTGGGAAACCAGATCTTCTATAAAAGGTAGTAAGCCTTCTTTATCTTTTCCCTTGGAGAAAACATTTTTTATTTATTATCTGGATGGAAAACAAAAGCAAACAACGAAAAACTTCCCTCTTCTCTGTATTCCATGGCAGTTTATCACACAATATTGTTGCAAAGACAGTGTAGAATAAAGGTAGTCAGTGCTTCTGTTCAAAAGATATGCAGAAAGGCAGGATGCCCATGGGTAATTGCCTCTCAACAAATGCAACACACAAGGGAAAAAGTGACTTGGGCAAATGATTATTAAAAGTTTGAATATTTTCTTAAGTTTTAATAGTTAACTTCTATTTCTAAAACTCATGTGAGAATATGTTAAGGAACTTTATTGCACCTTTGACACACAGATGTGTCTCTGGGGTAAATGTATGCAGTAATAGTAGTGTATTTCTTTTAAGTGAAAGTGTAGTGACATTTTACAGTGTTCCTAGTATGCTCAGGGAAGCATCATTATAGCACGTGACAGGCAAGGCACAGAGCTACCATGTCAGGCAGTCAGGAACCAACACCATATGAAAGTGTTCCCAGGCATAAGGAAAGACTTAGCCAGACAGGAAACAGAAAGCATGAGGAATGTTCTTACTGTGTTTCACCAGTGATCAAATAACCCCATCAAGATTTGATCACTGGTGAAACAGGATAGAAACCTTTATGATGTTTCTCAGTAAATTGGATTAATGCTAGCTTTTGGCATTTCAATTAAATTTTCCACTCATTTCCCCATTTTCTTTGTGATCCCAGAAATAGCATGAAATGATGATTCAGAGTTACAAAGACCACTGAAGTTTCAGGTACAAAGTCATATTATTTCTTGTTAGGTATAGCAGGAGAGCTTCTATCATCCTTTCAAACTGAGCCAACTGTGAGAAGAAGCCCTCCTCCAAAGCCTGATTAATTTGACAATTTCCCTCTCAAATATCATTGAGGGATCCTGATTATACCATAGAATTTGGCAGTCTATACTGTAAATATCTATGTACTTGTCTAAAGCTCTAAATAGGGTTAGAAGAAATTTTAAAGCAATAAAAGATCTTTTCACATAGCTACCTATACAACATGCTTAGTATAAAGCTCCGTAGATTTACAATAACTACATATACAATCAATGAATGAATGATCAAATAAGGAAAAGAGATAAGCTTCACTGACACAGTTACCCATAGAAGTTACTGCCAGATAGTCTTACTGAAAGATAAGAAGTGTACATACATGTTCCCATGCATGCATTTCTGCTTGCAGATCAGAATGTACATATGTAATTACATCTGACATGTGCGTGTAACGACACATTTGCAGCACTGAGAGAGTTTGCAGCACTGAAGTTTTGGCAGGTTAAACAATTAAGATGTCTACACGTGCAATTAGGGTGACTTGAAACTGTTTAGCATCATTATAACTCTCACTCCTTTACCTCGGGACAAATGCCAATTAAACCCTCCTGTGAACAGGAATAAATCATTTTAACTGCTTTCTGGAGATAGCTACACTTCGTGGGTGCTTTTATGAGCTGACTCAAATGGCGATACCTGGCAGAGGAGAAGCGGTGTATTTTGCTCTAGAACAGCAACGGGCTAAATAAACCCCAACTTAGCGCTCTTTCACCTGAGCCAGAGGAGGGCTCCACATGTCCACACTCTGTGGTTCCCGTGGTCAGCCCTAGCTCTTCCGGAGTCTGAGACGCATGGCGTGGTTGACAGCAACAAGGACAGATAAGGTAGTTGATGGCTTTTGTCTCCTTGGCTTCTGTCCTACAGACTTAACAGTCTTCCACTGAAAATGAGGATGCTCTATTCTGATCTGCTTTCCAATGGAAGGGGTTGAGGCAACTAACATTTGCCCATTATCTCTTTGAGTTTTCTGATTTACGAGTAGAGGTTTTCACTGCCTGCATTGCCAGCGGGTGTGTCCTGTGAGTGCCGGAGCCATCAGCAATTAGCGTACATCATTTTATTTTTGTGTATGTTATCTGGTTCTGTATGTGGTCCAAATAAGACATTCTATTTTAATTATTTTTGGGGGGCTTCTGAAAATTTAAGAGTATCCACTACCTTCTTGGAATTCCTTCCTTACGTGACATTTTTCTTGGTTTTTAACTGCCCTTCTATAGCAATCTCTTTCTCCATTCTATACTTCTCGTTTGTGTCTCTGTTTCTGTGTCTCTACCTCCCCCCCCTTCTCTCCTGTTTGGACCACAGTTGTCATATCAAATTTCCAAATTCCTTAACAATATCTATCTGATCCTCACACTGACCTGGTCAAAAATCCTGTAATTAATTTTCTTTAAAAGCTAAAAGCAAGATTTGAACAAGATTGCAAATCATCTGTTTTACACATAAAATGAGTTTTCTTCCCTGCCGTTACCCTTACACACAGGATTTGGAGGAGGGAGTCACCCCCACTTCTCAGGGCTGCTTCTTCCTTAAAACTCCTCAGTTTTGAAATGCGTATCACCGAAATACATCACCCATATTAATTCAACTGCAGCCGTTTCAAGGTGGGTCCACTTTTTGTCATTTCTCAGATATCTGAGCTCTTCCCGTCCCACTGATTCTCTTCAGTTCTTCTGGATCGGTCTTAGCAATTTCATACCCACATGGATAACCTTTCAGGCACAATAACCTGCAAATCTCTTCATCTCTCTTCTTCATCCAGCCATGGGCAATCTCCATCAAGTCACTCTTGTCACTACCAGAAATTGGGGCTCATCCTTACATGCAAGGTCAACCATCTTCCTAGATGATCAATCCTTCATAAATTTCTAGCTCATTACCTCAACTATCTGACTGTAACAGATTTTCACCTCCATTGGTCTTGATAATTACTGGACCCAACATCTTTCTTGATTCCTGGCCTAACTGATGTCCTCACTTCTATCCCTGCCTAATTTAAATTCTATAACCCAGGATTAGAGTTCTTCCCTCCCTCTTACACCCACATTCCTGCCATTCTCCTGATCTTTCAACCTGGAGAAGTTCCAGCATTGGTTAATTCCCTTTGACAGCTCAGAAACTTGCTATTCAAACAAATGTGGGAAAAGCGCAATCACAATAACAAGGTTTTATTTAAGACTACTGACTTCAAGGACACCTAGCAATCCTGCTCTGTACGTATCATACCCATATTTCTAATACTTCCTCCCCATTCATGCGCTCAGATGATGACTAAGCACCCCATTGCACGGAGAAAATCTAAATGACCAACAAGAAATTGCAAATATACCTATGCCGAATGAATTCCAGCTGTGTTCGTATCATGCATACTTCAACTGAAGTGGAAGAGTAAACAAATCCCCTCTGTTCCTGTGTAAACCCATCCCTTGTAATGCTCTGCCCAAGCATTAAACACCAGTCATCTCTATTTGTCTAGATCAGCGCCACAATATTATGCTTCCTTCTGCATTGTGTTACTGTTTCACTCAATCTTCACTTTATCAGAAGCATCATAAACAGTTCCTCATTCTCCTGCTCCTTAAAACACATTCTCCATTTGGTTCCCCATCTCCACCCCTTTTGTCAATTCTACTTTATTTCCACTTTAACTATTAGTCCAGTCTCTGTTCTCAGATCTCTTCATTAAGCTTAGTTCTAGGGTGACTTCAAGAGTTTATAATTGCTTTAAATTCCTTCTAAATAATGATGACTCCCAAATGTCCACACCCTGGTCTTCTCTCTTGATTGTCAGTTTCATACTTACTACTGAAATTTGAAATCTCTTTTGGGATGTTTAATAAGCACCTTGAAGATAGCATCTTCAAACACAGAAACCAGACCTCACCCATAGCGTGTGGGTGCACACACATGCACATACACACACAAACATACACACTCCGGTTCCACCAAGTTTTCCTTTTCTTAGTAAATAGCAACAAAGTTCCAAAATCAAAAAGAAAAAGACAAAAACCAACACCAAACAAAACAAATCTCACTGGCATGGCAGCACACACCCATAATCCCAGCACTTGGGAGGCCATGAAAGGAAGGTTGCTGCAAGTTTGAGCCCAGCCTGGACTATAAAGTGAGTTCAAGGCCAGCCTGAACTGCATAGCAAAACCCTGTCTCAAAACAAACAGACAAATAAATTCCAGGTAAATTTAGCAGTTTTCCAAGCGAAACTTTTTCTTGTTGACATACCGGGGATGTTGCCGGGTCTGATCTTTGCCGTGGTCTTTCCTCAGCCTTGAAATGTACTTTCCACCACGAAGAAACCTCTCTCCTTCTTGTTTTCTGTCTGTGCTTAACTGTTACCTTTGCAGTCACCTTCGTTTACACCCTTTCCCCACGAGCTCTTGCTTACCTACTTTATTTTTATCTACTACGTTTATCAAGATTTTACTTACAAGTTTTAAATGTTAATTTTTTTGCTTACCTACCCCCACTTGTACATGAATTCCATGAGGTTTGATTTACTGAGAATCCCACGCTGAGAATGAGTGGGACACAGTAGTCTCTCAATACATATTTGTTTAACAAATACCTTTTGGCTACTTAAAGATTTATGTGAGGAGAGCTGGCAAACAGTCATCATTATACCCCATTCATGGAGTATATGTCCTTATTTAAAACCTTTTCAACATTTCTATCTGATGACCTTTCTGTTCTGACAATCAACCCTGCTTCTGTATCCTCTGTTCCAGAAAATACAGTGCCCACACATATAGTTTTTGACCTACAAAATAGCAACTGGGGACTCACTTTGCAGTTGGTTACTGAACAACACATCTCGGTATGTAAATAAGAGAGAGAGGGTTAAAGATCTTTCTTGATCTTTCCCTGTTATAACTGATCCTGATGTATTTGGTCAACGTGTTTTTGATATTCTGACTATCATTTATCGGGGTTATAAGGAGTTAATCACATGATGCTTGTTATGCCAAAATCAACTGTGCTACTGATGGTGTGGATATATGTCTTAATTTTAGATATTCTGTCATCAGTTCAGTTTGGTTTAACAGCACGTATGAGGAAACTTTCCTATGCTCAGTTTTGTGGTAGGCACCAAGAGAATCTAGACATGCTATTTCTTAGAAAATTTTCAGTATAAAAGTTAGACATATCACAAACACCTGCATCCAGGGACCAATGACATCATAAATATCACTATAGCAATTTAGTAATTAATGTTGATATTAATAGGTGGCTTAAAGATGATATGAATAAGTCTGTTTAAGTAATGCCAGATATTTATGACAGGTCTTGGCCTGCCCACCATAAAACAAATAGATACCACCTTCTCCCTATTTTGTTCACACATAATTTCATGTCAAACTGCTGAGAACCTCTGTAATATATATTTCATATGTATTGATTTAAATGATGTATGTTATAGAAGAATTTATATAGTAGAGAGACACCCTTGGTTCAAATCCAAGTTTGATTATAAACTAGGTGAGTGACTTTGTAAAGTAAATATGTATCTTAAAACCTTTTACTCTGTCAATTAATGATTATACTATGTGAAGGGGCTATGATTAAGATTTGATAGAATAAAATAAAAAAACTACCAAAACATTCCAGTAGTACTGACTGGTAATAGTGTGATTTGTATAGGTCCCATTTTTAACAAAATAAACTCTCAAGCCTGATGGCAAACTTTTCATTCAGCCTATTTTATCCATTCAGGTGTCTTTATTAATATTTGGCCACCTGTCTTATACACATAATCCTTTGTACTTGCCTCTGGCTGTCATTAGATTTACTGCCTTAGGGGTAGGGCCAGCCTTCTCTCTCTTTGCAGCTCCTCAGAGAACCCTAGGCAGCATACTTGCTCCACACAGAGAGTTTTAATAAGTTTTCAGCCCTGGGGATATTTTTTCAGAGTTAAAATTGTTATAGAAAAGCACAGACTGACAAATGGCTTGCGGAGGCTTGGGCAGTAAAGATTTACAGCGGGACTGGCATTTCTTTTCTCAGCTGAGCAATCATTGTGCCCTATTTCAGATATTGGAAGTTTTTGCTAAATTTATGGGAGCATCCAAGGCGTCCATAATCCTGCCTTTATCCCTTCCGTTGAAGCACTGATTTCAGGGACTGAAGGATAAACAGTGCTAAGGCTGCTCTGCCTTAAGTATTTGACTTCCCTTTCTCTTCCTGCCTAAGAGCTATGCTCTTCAAAATTAATATCAAATTCCAGGTCTTGTGGAAAATAGACTTATACCACATTACTTACGTGAGAAGATCTCGAAAACTCCAAGGTGTATAAAGAAAAATTGCCAGTGTGTGCGCGTGGGGGTGGGGGGGGACCCGCTCATTATACACCCCAGTCCCCAAATAGCCCTTCAAAAGAAGAGCAAAGAAAAGTCTTGGAGATGGGTGGTAAGATGTGTCGGAAGCACTGTCAGATACACTCAGCAGTATTCGACAGCAGTATTCCGTTAGTGATGGAAACAGCCGAGCAGATCGCCACAGCTAATGCCACCACACCTTCAGACGCCACAGGCATCTCTCAATTTGCTGGAGCAGCTGTAATATGCCTAAATTACCACTAGAGAATGCTAATTTTAAAAATCTAATTAAATATTAAGAAGGCAATACACATCCTTTCTAGTGGTTTGATACCATAATGAGAAACAGGTGATCACACAGAACACCAAGAGAATGCTATCGCTGGCTCACAGAGCAGCTTAAGTGGCACTAAAGTAGTGAATATATCAACCTGCAGACATGAAGTGTTTTATATTTACTGATTGTTGGCCCTTCCCTTAATGAGAAAATCTTTGAGACACAATTTCTATCATAGTGTAATTTGCACACATTTGTTAAAACCACCTATTGCATCTTTAATGCCTTGTTTCTTCCCTAAACAAAAAGCTACAGATAGGAAATTCTCAGTGTATTGTCACTGAAAAGCCTCAACTATCAGATTCCAGCTTCCCTGACAAACAGATCATAGTTGGCTTTTTTTCTTTCTAGAAAGCTGTCAGTTGCCAGTCTCAATAAGCAATACATATCATTATTACTTCTGCAAACAAAGGCTCTTTTCTGCCATCAAACACTCTATGTCTAAATTCCCTGCTGTACATACAGCTAAATTCTCCAAAGCTGTTCCCAACTTTGCCACCACTCCTGCTGTATGGCCCCATGGGCAATGGCCCCCTTGTTTCAGAGCTTGCCCCCTTCTCCTTGGCAGAAGGGCACAGCATCCCCTAAGGATCCCCTTCAAACTTGTCCTTCCAAATACACCTCCCCCTGCACTCTTTAAGACTGTTCCCAATGACCTTCATTTCTAAAATTATTCCCAGTAACCAGTTCTTCAAAACAAATAGGAGAGCAAAATGCTATGGTCTGTGTCTGGATGTCCCCCAAAGCCTCATGTAGTCATGGGGCGGCTTCTAGAGTTTGTGATGGATTCATGGTCCAATGCTGGGATTATGGGTGTGAGTGGTACACATACCCTGGGGTGGGTGGTTTGCATACAGCGTAAGTGAGGGAAAGAGGCTGCTGTTCCAGCTGCTGCTCTTCCTTTTGTTGCTTTTGCTATTTTCCACCACCATGAACAGTCGCCCTCTGCCAAGCACCACTCTGCCTTGGGGCCAGCCAAGTGTGGACTGAAACCCCCACAAACTGTGAGCTAAGTAAACCTTCCCTTCCTTAATTCCGGGCATCAGGTATTTTGTCTCAGCAACACGAGAAAAGTAACCAAAACTCCAAAAGTCTTAGATTATTGTTAATTCAAACAAATCATGTAATTTTATCAATTTATTTGACATCTTTGAAAAAAAAATGTCGCAAATATGTAATTTTTCTGTAGGCAGAGTAATTTTTGGTTTTTAATTTATCCTTTATATTTCTTCTTTACATGTCTTTCTGTGTGTGTGTGTGTGTGTGTGTGTGTGTGTGTGTGATTGCACATGCTGGCCATGCTTTTCAAGGCTGTAGCTCAGCCTTGGATGCTCTAATGCCCCTTATCTCAAGATATCCCTGTTTAATATGAAATAGAGATGGTTTAATTGATTGTGATTTCAGAAACATCTGACTAGTTCATTTAAACAAAAGTAGATTACAAGAGAATTTTGATACTCTAGTAGAAAAATGATCACTATTTGATTACATTGTACTTTCCAAATTTAAAATCTCAAAATAGTAATTAACAGTTTATACAGAACAACAGATATTCATTATACATAATCTTTTTTTATTTCAAATAAACTTTAAAAATATGTTCTTATGGAATAAGGATTTAAATAAATCTTGGGATTGAAATTATTGTGCTAGTTAAGTCAAATATGTCTCATTTTAAAAGTATAAATATGGAAAATATGAAGAGCACCATCTCAGACACACTATTTTTTATTTATAATTTGTCATGCATATACAATTGCTTAACTGTCTTCCATTTGGTTAATATTTTTCTTTCTAAGGTTCTTGTAAAATGCAACTTTTAGCAAATATCTATAGATGTAAACCATGTAGAACTGAGCATCTGAGTTTTAAAAAAATAAACTGCTTTGAATCACAGACCAACCAAAAAGATATAATAATTATCTTCAAGTTAGCAGGTAATTAATCAGTGGCTAGAAGATTTGATTACATTAAGTCTTTTGTCTGGGTTGTATAAGGACATGGTTAGATTTTAAAGTTTAAAATTTTTGGAATGGGTATAGGCAGAAGACTTTCATATTGTGAAATTCTCACGGGACAGGTGCTAATGGTTAATGGAAATTTTAACAAAAGGGAAATAGACAACATGTAGAGCTATCTGGAAGAAATGTCTAACCAAAAGAAGGAAAGACTGGCTGTGGCCAGAGGAAGTCCACATTTAGATATCCAGCCCTAGACAGTAGATATTAAGGAAAGTCTGTCATCCAGTGACAAGTCCCTATTCCAAAGTAACAAAGATTTATTTAGAATTTGTACGACTAGGTCCCACTCTGAGTTCTTTGAAGGAGCTTATACTTTTTTTGTTATGGCTTCCTGTAACCTGTGTGTGAACATGCACTTTTAAAATCATTTTGAATCTTCCAGTTCTGGTTCTTTTGTCTTGGTGTTAACAGATACACAGCTTTACTCATGTCATTCTAACAGTTATTTCACATTTCTCAAAGAAAACACGAGCTAAAACTGGCTCAGCTACAAAAGCACAAACAATGTATTATGCTTCACAAGAATTTTTGTTCTACATTTGTTTAACAGCTTTGCAACTAATGACAAGTTATAATGCATATTTTTGTCTAAATATATCAAATATATTGGCAAATTATTCTTAGATGCTTGACATAGATAGTTCGAGAATTGTAAACCCCGTTAAAGAAGACAGGTGTCTGTTCACACCACAGATGAAGAAACTGGGGCATCATGAACCCTGCTGTATTTTAATTTCAAACCAAAAATAACAAAGAAGTAAACTTTAAAATAATCCTAAATGTCCAACTTTGTACAATTTTTAATTTCCTTCAACAAATATTTAGTGAGTGGCCAATGTGAATATGCATCAGTGTAACTAATGACTATTTGAGGCACCTACCAAGTCTAGAGCAAATTTAATATGCTTTCTTAATGATTCTTGGCCAAACCTTTTATCTTAAGCTTACAGACTTAAAATTCTGAAATAGTACACGGACATCCCAGTATTTAAGTAACTCATACTTATTTTGCATATATTTTTATGGATCTGTATTTCAGCCTATAGCACAGAGAGAGAAGGAAATAAAGAATTAAAGGAAGGATTGTCTGCTAAAAGTAAAGTCAAGGATAATTGCATAATATAAATATCCATGGGCGTAGTGCTTTGGGCTATGGCAAAGCAGACCTATACTTGTCTTTACTTCTGAGCGTCACTTGACGCCAATTGTGAGGGAGAGGAAAGCAAAGGTGACTGTTATGCTTTTAAGATAACATTGTTGGTAGGAAGGCTGCTGACTACCAATGCCCCATCACCTGATCTCCAGCTAGGACAATATATTCCAGTCACCCAATCAGTGGTTTAACTAGTTACCATCCAAACATACGTTATTGAGCTGGGGATGTAGCTCAGTGGTAGAGCACTTGCCTGACACATACGGGGACCTAGTTCCATTCCCAAGCACCACACATTAAAACGTTCATTAGTAGGTCTTCTAAATTACATGGAAAGTTTCCATATTCTTCCCTATTAATACATGCTTTTTATTAATTTGAAATAAAGAAAAAGTGTCTCTCAGGCAGAAAAAAATAGGATGCTAAATCTTTGATATTCCACAGAAAGCTTAAATATATTCAATGAACTCATGGGGGAGAAATCATTATATTTTATCTCTAAAGCACCAAAGTGATGGACAGTTTATTTAGTAGGATAGGATTAATAAATGAAGAGTCACAGCTCTACTCTAGCACAAAATTTCTTGTTGAACCATAGCTTTTACTTATTGCATCCTTTAAATCTCTACTCTCAGAGAGCTAAGCATTCCCCTGAACCTTAATATATAACTGGGGAGAAATGGGATATTGAGAGAGAATCTAAGAAATACCCAGGCTTATTATGATTTACCTTGCAAAACTGGTGTATTGCTCAGGTTGGTGGGAGGAAAAGAGGAGTAACACAGGAATAGAAAATAGTCATCATGTTGTACATATGATTAAAACTCAAATAATGGGCTTCATTTTCAACTTCAACATTTTAAATTTGTTTTTGATATGCAAAAACCTGTATATAAGTAATAGATACAATTTGTGGGCTTTGGAAGAGGTGGGCCACTCATAAAATTGTCACCAGAATCTGTGCCATTAACTTCACCACCACCTCCTTTTATCAGCAGTATAGCAGGCTTGAGTCTGGATTGCCACTTGTGCTATCTCCATCTGGGACTGTGAACAGGAAGTTAAACTTGGAATTGGTGATTCTCTCAACTCTCTCAAATTCATAGGCAAGAAAGTATTTAACAAGGACAATTTCAGAATTTTTGTAGTTTTTACAATTTGCTATATTTTTTATATTTAGATACCAGCCATCCATGCTTTGATCTTGTTATTAGAAGGAATATGCACATGCGCATGTGCACGCACACACACGCGCGCACACGCACACACATGCACACACATGCACACACACACTTCAATTAACCAATACACATTAATCAGTAATGGATTGAAGGAAAACTCAGACTAGGAGATGCTCCCTAGCTCGTTTCCTCATTTGCTAAAGGTTACAATAAAACAAAGCAACTAAAAGACCTTGTTGGCACTGAAAATAGCTTCATTTCACTTTGGGGGAGCTCTGGTCCTCACTTTGAGTATCGCTTCCTGGCTTCAGAGTTGGAAAGATCGTGCACTGCCAGTCTCCTGGAGAAGCTTACTGTGTCGGCTTTCCTGATGGGAAATCAGCTGTCTTCACCACTGGAGGACCTTGGAACCTCATTGTTGCTGAGGATGGCTGTGATATTTTTCAGGGGAGCTCTGGTTCTTACTTTGCATGTTGTTTCCTGGCTCCAGTGCAGATCCCTCAGGCTGATAGCACAGATCCCATCCTGCTGGCACAGATGTCCTAGATTCCACCACTGATCTTTGGGCCTTTCCAGCATAGATCCGTAAAACAGGGTGCATGAGACACTGTCATGGGCTCTAGGCCTCTGGCTGGACTCATGGGAGGCATTGTTATGAGTTCTAGGTCTTCAGCTGGACTCACACAGGATATTATGGTGGGATCCAGGCCCGCAGCTCGATTCTTTGGTCGCTAGTGTGTGGACAGATTTCCTGCACTCTCTTGTATATGATTCTTTGGGTAACTATTATAAATAATCTTGCAAAATATGTGTCCTGAATTATATTGTTTCCCTTGCAAAATAAGCCCCAAACCATCACAATTCCCAAGACAGCTATTCAAAAGCTACTACAGACTGATAGCTGCACTTGGCATGCCTAGAAGATATGCAGTATGTCAGTTCATCTCATAAGATTAACTCAGCAATACAGCTTGACAATGTCAAGGTAAGTAAGTAAAACTCAGCCTGCATCCTATTCACACAAAATTTTTAAATTATCAACTAATATGAAAGTCAATGCAATCATTTTTGCCTATCTCAAAATGAAAATTCTCCATGTTAAAGTATTAGGTTTTAATCAACAATATTGATCATATATCTGTCGCATGCAAAATGTTTTTTTGTATATTATTTAAAAATATTGCAGTGATGAGAGAGGAGATATGAGAGAGAGAAAGAGAGAGAGAGAGGATGATTCATACTTTTAGAGCTAGACTTGTAAACTAGTTAGAAAGATTCCAATAGACACTAAAACATGCTTTCATGGATAACATATCAAAAAATCCTGAGTTCGTTAAAGACATTATTAATGGAGTAAAATGAGTTAAGATTTGAGTAGATATATCCTCTAGATTGCGGTTTTGTGCTCGATTTTTCCAGGAGGTTAAAAATGTAAATTATATAATGAGAATTTGGGAAAAGATAGAGACCCATGTGCTAAATCACAAATGTCAAAACCAAGAAGTTTTATCAAGGAACAGCCAGTGGATTTCGTTTACTTAGCATGAAGGATTCAACTGACAAGACAACCAAACACAAGTCTGGCAGACTAGAGCCCTCATGGAGTCCTGAAGTCAAGGCTGAGGATCATAAAGCAAAACTTCAGGTGCCTCCCCAGCACTAGAGTAAGAATTCTCCAAGCAGGAGGTGAGATAACCATCCAAGAGTATTGAACTCCAGACAAGGGTTAATGCAGTGATTCTCTTGCATAAATTGGCAAGTTTGGATACAGGGGCGATACTTTACTTTTCAGTGGTGTCTCCTGGTAGGCAATGGAATTATCAGAATATAAGCCCCCTAGAAATAAAATCAGGAATTTCAGCAAGTCCTATGGATGACCTTTTGTTATTGTAAATAGTCTCTGATGGCACCTTCTATGTAATTTTTTTATACTCTCGGAAGTTAATGTGTGGAAATAAAGGCTATATTTTTCTTAAATTGTCTTATTAGCACATGCTAATAAAGATATGACAATGTACAGAGGATACAAGCTGATCAATAAAATCTGTCTCATTCTGCCAGAGTATAACAATAGGAAAATGAAATCAATAATACACTTCATTATTTTATCTTTTATTAACATTACAGCTTTTCACTGTAATATATTTTCTTGTGGGGCTTCTAAGCCTAAAATTACTCTAATAAGTGTTAATTGATACACTGAAGTATAATATCCTTCCATAAACAGCCTATCTTGGATTAACTTAATTTAAGTTGCTAAATAATATAATTAAGCTGTGTTCAGGTAGTGGTTACTATGGCAAACAACCGGCAATAATAGAAACACTGTCGGAACGTAAGACGATAATGAACTCTTACAGCACTCCAGGATTCCTATTTCAGTGGCTTAATATTATCTTTCATATGCATAAACACTAGCATTTCTGTCACTGGAAGCCCGTAAGTTGTATCCTACTGTGGTAAATATAAGTGACACTGAAAATCATGTTTAATCCATACTCATAATTACCATGAAATAGTACAGAACAGTATCCAGGGAAGTAAAAGAGCTCCATGTTTGTAATTGGGAAGATTCGCCTTCTGTAAGAAGCTCAACAGTCCAGTGGTGGTAATGTGCTTTATAACTCATTTCTTTCATTAACCATTAATCAGAAGTTTTGTTCAGATGTCTGAGTTAAAAACAAAGGATTAT
>PVLD010031452.1:0-15720 GCA_004027595.1 Dinomys branickii | reverse complement strand
TTTTTGTATTAACAGAAGTGAAGATAACTTTATATTATACAGCATCCAGTGCAAATTCCCTACTATCTTCTCTATAATTTGGTATTTCCTTTAATGTTTTTGTGTTAACTAATGTGAAGATAACTATGTAATACAACATCCAGTGCTAATTCCCTACTATATTCTGTATAACTTTGTATTTTCTGTATTGTTTATGGCTATTCTGGTTCATATGTCTCCATTCTTTTGTCTTTAAAATAAAATTTAAAAAAAATAAAATGAAATAAAATTTAGTGATTGTGCAGCTGGAGAGTGTCAAGTGCTGTGTGCTTCTATATGAGGATTTGGCCTTTCTTGTCCCTTTATAACCCTGCTTGCCTGGGGTTGGGAATGAAGGGATGTGGGTGGTGCTCCCTAGGGGAGGGACTGTGGGCTTGGAGGGCTTTGCAGGAGGCCAAGGTCTGCCCCTGGGGCTCCCTGAAGATCACAGTGGTTCCCTTAGCCTCTGCCCATCGGATTAGCTGCTGCTTGCCTCCTGCCCTGTCTTTCCGCCTCACACCCTGTCTGTGATACCGAGGAAGGGGCTCTCAAGACACCTGACTCCTAGTCCTACCTGTGATCTTGACTAATCCATTCTCTTCTATGGAACTCAATTTCCCCATTTGAGAACATGGTCTGGCAGTTTTTGCCTTGCCCGAGGTAAGATTTGGACAATATCGAGAGAGGTTGGGAAGCTGGGTGTGACCCCAGCACCCTGGCAGGCTGAGTCGGGAAGACAGCAAGTTTGAGCTCAGCCTGGGCCACTCACTGAGGACCTGTGTAAAAGTACACAAAAGGAGCGGGCCAGGGATGCCACCCTGGTTCAATCCCAGTAGGGCAGGCGTGGCCACGGAAGGAGCTTGCAAACTGCTGAGGGTTCCCCTTCCCCGGGCTTTTAGGTCTGTGCCTTGGGCTCTCTGGGCTCACCTGTCCCATCTGCTGTATGCTTCTGAACCCACCATAAGATGCCCTCTTGATCCCCAGTTGCAGAATGGAGTTATTGGGGTCTCTTACCATCTCAGTGTCAGGCTCAGGGATGAAGCGCTCCACCGCCGACCCCAGCGGGGGCGCCTGCTATTGAGTAGAGTGAGCCAGGTGTGGAGGTGCCAGGATGCATACATTCCTTCCACTCTGCCTGAGGCTGAGACTCTGCCTGGTGCTGGATTTAGCAGCCTGTCCTGTGCCCCTACTTGCTGGTCTGATCTACCAGCACGGAGCCGGACGACCTGCGCTGGGCTTCCGACTCAGCCCCCTGTTAGCTCCACGCCCCAAGTTACCTAACTCTAGCAGAGCTCCCTTGGGGAGAATAGCAATCTCAATCCCACAGGGCAGAGCTGTGGATTAGGAGAGGTGCTGTAAGTGTCCTTGCAACAGTGCTGTATAAATGCATCTGCTGTTAGAGGACTGCGGTGGTGATGATTGTTACTCTGAGGGTTTCAGCAGCCCCAGTGTCTGCTGGGGATTTTACTCTGCTGCTTGTTCAGGTTCTTCCCTCCCCTTCCACCTCCCAAGCCTCATCAGGGTCCAGGCGCTAGTCCTGTGGGCTTGCCAGTCGCTCAGTATCTCTGCTGTCTCCACTCGGATCCATCAGACTGTGTACTTCGCTGATTTTCTTTATATGTTGTGTCTGCACCACCACCCCATCCCCTAGATTATAAATTCCCAACAGTGCCAGGCCCATACAAACTGGTCAGTAAATATTCATGATTTTTCATTTAATTTTCTGTAGCATGTCTATGGGCCAGGTACCGACATAAGCACTCATGTAATCCTCAGAACAATTCTGTGACATGGGTGCTATTGCTGCCCTCACTTTACAGAAGGGAAGCTGAGGTACAGAGAGGTTAAGTACCCAAGAGAACTTCAGTAAAAAGTTAAGACATGCGCTGCCATGCCTGCCTTCTTTTTTGGTTGTTGTTTTGTTTTTGTTTGTCTGTATTTTTTTGAGGCAGGGTCTCACTGTGCGGTTCAGACTGGCCTTAAGCTCACTTTGTTGCCCAGGCTGGTCTCGAACTCACAACGATTCTCCTGCCTCAGCCTCCTGAGTGTTGGGATTATAGGTGTGCGCTACCATGCCCTGCTACACTTGCCTACAACACACACACACACACACACATGCTTGTGGCTAGTGTCCGTATGGTGGTCTCCCAATCTGTCTCCATCCAGACTTTCTCCTGAACTTAGACCTCCAGCTGGCTCTCTGGAGATCACACAGGCACCTTGACCTTACCACGTACCAAACAGGATCCACCGCCTTTGCCCAGAAATCTGCGCCAGGTTCTCTTTGTTTTGTGCTGCTTCCTCGCATGGGCGACCCTGGGTCACTCAAGCCATTATTTCAACTTTAAATTTGCAAAGTGTAAGGAGTTAACAGAAGCTCAGTGCTGCCTAGCATATGCAAAACTCTGTGATCAATCCCAGCACTGCAACAAGAAAAATAAAGATAATAGACATGAAATTTGTCAGGATAAATACCTTAAGAAAATAAAGTCAGGGCCAGGGAGATAGCTCAGTAAGTAACATAAGCGCCTGCCTAGCAGGTGCAAGCATGAGTTTGATTCCCGGTCCAAAAAAAAAGAAGGGCAAAATCTTTTATAAATCTTGGAGTGAGGAAGGCTATAAAAGAAAAGATGAATACATTTTTCTCAGTCAGACATAGTGGTGCATGCCTGTAATCCCAACACTCTGGGAGGCTGAGGCAGGAGAATCAAAAGTCAGAGCCCAGTTTGGGCAACTTAGTGATTTAGCGAAACCCTGTCTCAAAATTTTAAAAATGTAAAAAAAGAACTGGGAATGTAGCACATTGGGAAGGCCTGGGGTCAGTCCCCAGCACCCAATACATTTGATTGAAAAATTCTGCATGCCAGGCATATATCTCAGCAGCACAGCTCCTGCCTGGCAGGCATGAAGTTGTGAGTTCAATTCCCAGTACCAAAAACACCCCAAAAAACAAAAAAAAACCACATCCAGTACCACCTCACCCCCCAAAAAATAATATTAACAAATTAAATAAAGGCTCCTGGGTCTGAAAATTTTAAATTTTGCATAACAAAAACATCATAAACAATATCAAAAGACATAACAAATGATATTTGCAATTCTTATCATATACAAACAGCTAATCTTCCTAACAGTTAAATATTTTCCATATATCAATAAGAAAAACCAACAGTATATAGCCAGGGAACATAACAGGTCAGGCACTCTGGCTAACACTCTGGGAGTCTGAGGCAGGAGGATCACAAGTTTAATCTCAGCCTGAGCAATTTAGTGACTTAGCAAAGTCCTGACCAAAATTTTAAAAATTCAAGAAGGGTTGAGAGTACAGCTCAGCGTGAAGGCCCTGGGTTCAGTCCTCGGTCCTATAAAGAAAAACAAACTGTAAGGCCTTAAACGTATATGTAGATGTCTGATATCACTTGTCATGATAAAAATTTAAATTAAGATACTACTAAGCTGGTATTTTTTATTTATTGTATTAGTTTAAGTCTGTAAGTTTGAAAGACACTCTTTTGGCAAGATTGTGGGAACACAGGTGCTTTCACAGATTGTTGGTGGGCTGGCAAAATGATACAACCCAGAAAATATTTACCTAAGTCATCATGCATGTATGCTCTGCACCAGCAGTCCCATTTTTGAAAACCTAAAGGAGCTTCCTGCTGTATTAGTTAGTTACTGCTGCATAAGAAATCACCCCCAGAAATTTGGAGTGAATTAGGGGGCTAAAACAATCATTTATTGTTTTCCCAGATTCTGAGGGTGGCTGTGTTGTTTTCCTGTTGGTCTGGCCCTGGTTGTGCAAGTGGCTCCAGTCAGCTGATGACCCACCACTGGTTCACGAGAACTATAGGGGATTGTAGCTCTGGTTAAGCTGGCTGGGGTAGCTGAGCCACTGTGTCCATGTGATCTTTCCCGCTGGGTTTATTCTTAGCATAGTGACCTCAGGGCTCCAAGGGGGTGAAAGAGGAAGCTGCAGTACCTCTTGAGGACCTGCTCTGAATCTGTACCACATTACTGCTAACATACTCCGTGTAGAGCAAGTCACAAGTCTATACCAACTTGTGGGAAGCAGGTAGAATTTTAACTCACTACATCTGTTTGTTTTATTGATTGGTTGGTTGCTTTTGAGACAGGGTGTTTCTGTGTAGTTCAGCCTGACCTTGAACTCACTCTATAACCCAGGCTGGTCTCAAACTCATGGTGATCCTCCTGTCTCAGCCTCTGGAGTGCTGGGATTACAGGCGTGTGCCACCACGCTGGCTTTGCTACATGAGTATTCATTGATATTGTTTGCAATACCAGAGACTTGTCTATCAGTAGATGCCAAAAAGAATTAAGGGGGAGCTGGGGACTTAGCTTAGAGGTGCAGCTCCTACTTGGCAAGTGTGAAGTCCTGAGTTGAACTCCTGGTACAAAAAAATAATAATAAAAGAAAGAATTAGGGTTGGATATAGTGATGCATGTCTGTAATCCCAGCTACTCAAGAGACTGAGGCAGGAGGCAATTTTGAGCCTGGCTTGGCCAACTTAGCAAGGTGTTGTCTCAAAATAAAACAAATAAAAAGAGATGTAATTCAGTGCTCTCTGCGGTGAATCCCTACTACCCTCCCCCCAAAGTCATTAGAAACCTCACAAGGTAGAAACACAAAATATTTGTGAGTTAAATGTGAAGGTACAGAATAAGCTTTTTTTTTTTTTGTCTTTTTGAGACAACGTCTCACTGTGAGGTCTTGAGCTCACTTTGTAGCCCAGGCTAGTGTAGAACTCACAACGATCCTCCTGCCTCAGCTTCCTGAGTGCTGGGATTAGAGGTGTGCCACCATGCCCAGCACAGAATAAGCATATTATATTTACTGTTGGAAAGGCACAAAGCTGTGCATTCCGTGCAGGGGTAGCAGGTACTCCCAGGAGGGCAGTTTCTCTCCTGTTGTTATGGGCCTGCACTGTCCTATCTCCAAGACTAGGAGATGCATTGTGCTATGAACATGCAGAGGAGAAGGAGGAGGAGGAGAGAGGAGAGAGGAAGGGAAAGGAGGAGGGAAGGGGAAGGGAAGAGGGGGGAGGGAGGAGAGGGAGGGGAAGAGGTGAAAGACAAATGCAGGTTGCATTAGGTAAGGAGAAGCACCCTGGTTTAAATGTTCACTAGGAGGCCAGGGTGTAGCCGCCAAGATTCACCACTTCTGTGTATTATTTTGAAGGCAGTTGCCAAGAAGCATTATAAGAAAAGCCCCCTGCCCTCCTGCTGTTTGCCAAGAAGTAACACACACACACACACACACACACACACACACAGAAAGCATGAATGGCAGGGAGAGCCCACAGCTGGATCGACTTGTGTCCCAGCGATCGCTGCACCGTGCCATAGCCAACCTCAGTTCCCCTGATGCCTTGAGTACAGACTTATTAAGAACTTAGCTACACAGAGGACAGTTCAGTATTGTTTTAATTAATAGACCTTTTTTTGGAACCAGTTTCAGGTTTACAAAAAAACTAAGCTGAAGGTATAGAGTCCTCGTGTGACACCCCATCCAGCTTGTCCTCTGATTAACATCTTGCCTTAGTGTGGTACATTTGTTACAGTTGATCAATCAGAATTAACATACTGAGCCGGGTATGGTGGCACACCCCTGTGATCCCAGCACTCAGCAAGCTGAGGCAGGAGGATCTTTGCGAGTTTGAGGCAGGCCTTGGCTACAAAGTGAGCTCAAGTCCAGCCTGATCTGCATAGTGAGACCCTGTCTCAAAAAACCAAAAAAAAAAAAAAAAAAGTAATACATTACTATTAGCTAACATCCGTAGTTTATATGTTTATATTAGGTTGCATTCTTTGTGTTTTACATTCTGTGGGCTCTGAAAAATATGTAATGACTCATATCCAACATATGTCACACAGAATACTGTTATTACCCCCCAAATCCCAAATGCTCCATTGATCCCCTTCCCAAGCCCCAGAGACCCCGTCTCCATGGTTTGTCCTCTCCAGAATATCACATACTTGCAATTACCCAGCACGTGGTCTTTTCAGATTGCTTTTCACATGGCAATATGCATTTGACTTTCCTCTACGTCCTTTCATGTACTCTATGTAGCTAAATTCTTAATAAGTCTTTTCAGTGCTGAGTAGTATTCCATTATCAGGTTGCTTCCAAGTTTTAGCAATTATCAATAAAGTTGCTATAAACTTTTTTTTGGCTATAAAAAAGGCAAAAAAAAAGGGCAAAAAATTTATACGATCTGAAGAGAAACCATAATATTATGTAAACTTTTTTTTCTTTTTGAGACAGGGTCTCACTATGTAGTTTAGGCTGCTGCTGAGCTCATTTTGTATCCCAAGCTGGTTTTGAACTCACAAGGATCCTCCTGCCTCAGCCTTCCGACTGCTGGGATTACAGGTGTGAATTACCCCGCCCAGCTAACATTTGTTTATATAAACTTTAAAAAGAGAAAAAAGCGCATGTGTCCTTGCTTATATCCTCATGAAATGTTGGAAGTTATGTAAAAAACTAATATAACTTCCCTAGGGCTGGTTTGTGGGAATAAAATGGTTAGTACAGTTGTTAGTGTAGGAATTTTACTGCATGCCTCATATTATTTCAATTTTTGAACATATAAAAAACATTACCTAATCAAAGAAAGAACCCAGCATGGTGCTGTGTATTCATAATCCTAGCTTCTTGGGAGGGTGACACAAGAGGATTGTGAGTATAACAATAGCTCAACAACTAAACAAGACCCCCATGGGTGGGGGGAGTAAAATCAAGAGAGGGAGAAACAGACCCCAGAGACAGAATGGTGAGGAGGCCTGCGGGGTGCAGATCAGCAGCAAGGCACAGATGAGCCCGGGGTTTGATCCCGATCAGCACCACCGCCAGAAAACAAAAGTGATTTTAGTGATTTCAGTTATTTTAAAAAGACAAAAAAATTGGAATAAAAAGAAACAAAAAAGCCGAGTGTGGTGGCACACACCTGTAATCCCAGCACTCGGGAGGCTGAGGCAGGAGGACTGTTGTGAGTTTGAGACCAGCCTGGGCTACAAAGTGGGCTCACGGCCAGCCTGAACTGCATAGACTCTGTTTCAAAAAAGATTTAAAATTAATAATAATAATGCTATTAATAATAATAAAACAACTCAGTAATTTTTTTTGGTACCCAGAATTGAACTCATGACCTCGTGCTTGCTGGGCAGGCACTGTGCTGCTGAGCTAAATCCCCAGCTAAAACTCAGTAATTTTAAGCCAAGGAATATCTTAACAACTCCAGAGGCTGATAAGTCCAAGATCAAGATGAAGGTGCCCACAGATCCACTTCCTGGGGAGGTCTCACTTCCTGGTTTGCGGAGGGCCAGCTTCTTGCATCATCACAGACATGAAGCGCTGATGCCTCTCTTTCTTGTGAGGCCGCTGATCCCATCATAGGCGCTGCGCCTTCACTGTTTCCTCTAAACCTAATTCCCGCCCGAAGGCTGAAGCTCTACACCCTCACAATGAGTAGAGCATCAACATATAGACAGATGCGGAGGAGCTGCACGCTCAGTCCATAACAGAATGTAACAATCAAACCTTCACTTGACAAAGATGCTACCAGCGGCCACGTGCTGGGTCATCACAGATGGACACTGTGCGTGAGTTAATCCTCATGCATTTGGATGTGTGTCCGCTACGACCGTGTGACAGACAGGCGGAGGCAGAGTGCTGTGAGGAAAGGGCAGCTTTTGCTGCGCCTGAGCTTGGAAGTAGCCCTGGTTCTGTGAAGGTTGGGAGATCGGCAAGGAATCATAAGTACGCCTGCGCAGGGACCTGGAGGTGGGGCTAGAACCTTTGCCAAGGCCGCGGAAGCCGACATGATGGCGCACACCAGCCCTGGGAGGCTGAAGCAGGAGGGTCACAAGTTTGAGCCCAGCTTGCGCAATTCAGCAACTTAGCAAAACCCTGTCTCAAAATAAAAATTAAAAAAGGAGCTCAGGATGTAGCCCAGTGGGAGGGCTCTGGGTTCAATCCTCAGAGAGAAGGGGGTCAAGAAGCAGAGTGTGCCAGACAGACCGAAGGAGGTAAGAAGTAGCTGGGCCTTAGATCACTCCTGGGTCTCTGGCTCAGATTGTCTTGGTTACTTTTCTTTCATTGCTGAGACAAAATACCCAACACTCAAAATGAAGGAAGGAGAGGTTTATTTAGCTTACAGTTTGTGGAGGTTTCAGTCCATATCTGGCTGGTTCTAAGGCAGAGTGGCACATGGCAGAGGGCAAACTGTTCAGGGCAGCAGAGCACAGCAAAATCAACCAGCCAAAGGGAGGAATGGCTGCAAGCAGCCTCCTTTTCTCCCCTACATTGTAAACAGCCTACCCCACCCAGGGGGCGTGTACCTCTCACATAACCTCCATGCCCTCCACTTCCACAGGCTCAGGATGTATACAAAGTAAGCACCCTGGCTTCCTGCTGAATCACTAGTTAACCTTTTAAACTTCCCAAATTAACACAATGAACAACATCTCAGAAAGGTAAGGGCATGTCCTTTTCACCCCAAGATCTACAACTGCTGAGTTACTCAGCTAAACCTCCAGACTCCCCAAGTTGACACAATGTATCAACCGTAACAGATTGTATGTGGAGTTAAGTTTGCTAAAGTAAGAGAAAGATTTTATTTTATTTTATTAGTCTTTTTGAGATAAGGTCTCTCTATGCAGTTCAGACTGGCCTTGAACTCACTTTGTAGCCCAGACTGGTCTCAAACTCACAACGATCCTCCTGCCTCAGCCTCCCAAGTGCTGGAATTACAAGTGTGTGCCACCATGCCGGGTTTAAGAGAAAGATTTTAAAATAAATTTTAAACCATAATAACAAACTATCAGGAAATGTAAGATAAAACCCCACCAGTTACAAAATATATAGTACCTAAGATTGATCTTAAAAGACTGGGTTTTATTAGGCTGCCTCAGCCTCCCATGTAGCTGGAACTTACAGATGTATAACAGTGCACCTGGCTTAAAATTTTTTCAGACTTTATTAAAAAAAACTTTAAGAAAGTTCTAAGTTAATAGATATGCTATGCAAATGGATAGGAAAACTCAATGTGGCAAGGTCATCAGTTCTTTCTAAATATATTGATAGCTGGGCGTGGTGGCACACCCCTGTAATCCTAGCAATCAGGAGGCTGAGACCCTGTCTCCAAAAGACAAAAATAAAATAAAATAATATATTGATAGCGCCGGTATAACCCAGTAACCCAGTCTCTGCTGCATGGTGTTGACTTTGGCGTTAGAGGAGAGTAGGGCTAGATGAGCCCTTGGAGAGGCAGAAGCCAGTTTACAGGTTACTTTGATTCTAGAATTTCTGCCTGGCTTGGGCGACAGCTTGTGCATTGAGCAAATTACTTAAACTCTGCATTGTAGTTGCTTCATCCATAAATGGAGATGGTAATTACAGTAAGCTCAGAGAGTTATTGTGATGATGGAGTGGGTTTATTTATTTATTTTCCAGAATGGGTTTATACCAATAAAATACTTAAAACAGAGCCTGGTGTATAAAATTTAGCTATTACCAGCCAGGTATGGTGGCACACACCTGTAATCTTAGTTGGGAGGCTGAGGCAGGAGGATTGCAAGTTTGAGGGCACCTTGGGTAATTTAGCAAGAGCCTGTCTAAAAGTTTTAAAAAGATAAAGGTTGGGGAATGTAGCTCAGTGGTTGAAAAAAGTTAGCTATTGGCATCATTCATTGCTATTAATGCTGTTAACATATTCACATGCAGAATTTTTTTTTTTTTTGAGATAGGGTCTCCCTTTGCAGTTCAGGCTGGCCTTGAACTCACTTTGTAGCCCAGGCTGGCCTCAAAGTCACAGCGCTCCTCCTGCCTCAGCCTCCTGAATGCTGGGGTTACAGGTGTGCACCACCACACCCAGCCACGTGCAGGTGCTTGATGGTTAGACTAGGCAGTGTGCATAGGGAGGAGGGGATATTCTCAGGACTGAATGAGATGCAATCTGAGTGCTGGATGGAACGGACAGAGGAACAGCAAGGGTTACACACCAGAATACCAGTGTTCATTGAATCTTCCCTCCATGCCTGAAGCAGTGCATTTTAGGGCCATTCTACAGATTTGGAAACTAGAGATAGAAAAAGTAGGCCACTAGCTCCCCAAGGACGGTAGTTCTGTTTGTGCTGCACAATGCACCTCTAGCACCAAGGCCTGGTCCTCAGTCACACCGGCTAGTGGATGGCTTTTCATTTACTTGTTCCTGAACACAGCATCCTGTGCCATGGAGGAAGCAGAGATTAACCAGCTGGAGTCCTTACGAATGAGAATCTGAGCCCCAGCACCAGCACTCCCGGCAATGTGCGGTTATTCTGTGTCTACGTTTCTTTCTTTCTCTCTTTTTTTTTTGAGACAGGGTCTCGCTATGCAGTTCAGGCTGGCCTTAAGCTCACTTTGTAGCCCAGGCTGGTCTCGAACTCACAACGATCCTCCTGCCTCAGCCTCCTGAGAGCTGGGATTACAGGCGAGCACCACCACACCCAGCTGTCTTTTAAGATTTAAAGTGATCATAGAAGTGATAAGCTCAAAATCATGGGAGCGGAGGGTTTGCCTACCATGTGTGAAGCCTTGGGTCCCATGCCCGGTGCTACAAAAACAGTAACAAACCAGCACTAAAATCACTGGCCAATAAAAGAGAAGACCCTTGTCCACACATTGTGGGCACTTGTGTCCATCTTAGGAGCTGCAGCTAGATCTGAGTGGTGCACCTGTCATTCATTCATTCATTTACCAAATCCTTACTGAGCAGCACCTACTACGTGCCAGGGCCCACAGTGCCCCTGGAGAACCAGCAATAAACAAAGCAGATGAATGTCTGCCTTCACAGAGTTTCTTTGCTTTTCTTTGCAAGACAGAATCTCGCTATGTAGTACAGGCTGGTCTTGAACTCATGGCAATCCTCCTGCTCAGCCTCCCAGATGCTGGGACTACAGCATCCACCGTGTGCCGCGACACCCAACCCATGGAGTTTGTCTGTATGCCTCAGTACAGTAAAGGTGTAGAGGCTTATGCCACTCATTCATTCATTCATCCATTTATTCATTCATTCATTCAGATTTTTAGCCAGCAACTACTTTGTGCAAGCAGACACCAGTCAGCCCAGCCTCGTCCGGAGGGGAAGCAGACTCAGCCTACACGCAGTGAGGCCAGCTGCTGTCTGCATGGACTGCTGGGAGAGGTGTGAACTATGCCTTGAAGGATGAGAATTCTGACTGTCACAAAGCTCAACCGTATTCCAGGCAGAGCAAAGAGGCAGTGAAACTCAGGGGTGCCTGGGGCCCGGGGTTCCTTGGTGTGATAAGGGCAAGAGGCATGGGGATGGGGGGGGTCACCTAGGACAGAGAGCTGAGGAGGGGAGTCACAAGTCAGAGCAGGCTTTGGAGTGCAATCCAGGAGGTCAGCGGGTCACCGGAGGTGCTAGTGCAGGGGGTTAAATTTATCACATTCATTTTGGGGACAATGACATTAGGTCAGGCAGGAAGATGGCTGTGACAGAGTGGCACCAGGAGCCAGCTTGGGATGTGGCAGTGGAGGGAGGAGCTCTGGCCATGGTTTTAGAAGAGTGGGCTTGGCAATCAACAGCAGCAGACGAGAACCCGCCTGTGAACACCCGAATGTGTTACCCACCCGATCGAAGACTCAGTCTCCTGCTCTGCACCTTGGGGTAGTGATAGCGGTAGCTGATGTGAGGATGGGAAGGCATCGCGGCCAGCTTTCTGTCTGCATGCGGTGGCCGGAGAACACACGAAAGGGCACTTTGGGGAAGGCAAGGCCGCTGTCATGCTCCCCAACAGGGGCCTGGCCTTGTCTGCCGGTGTCTGCTTCGTCTCTGCATCCTTCGTGTCGGCTCAGACACAGAGCAGGAGCTATCTTCTCTCTCTGCCTTTTTAAAGGAGCTTTCTCAGGGGGAGGGATCCAGCTGGCAGGGACAGAGGTGGGTACTGTAGGCATGTGGGTGCAGAGAGATGCTTGCGGGGAAAGAGGAGACCCGGGGGGGAGTGTGGGGGCGCTGAGGCTCAAGGGTCCTGGGAGAAAGGTGCAGCCTGCTAAGAGGCCAGAAGACAACACCTAGAGTTTGGGAGCCCCAGGCAGGCAAAGAGCTCGGGGAGAGAGGGTTTCCAGAAGACTGAGGTCATCAGGGTCAAGTGCTGCTCAAAGGTCAAGGAGGGGAAGGGCTGACCAGTGGATGATGAATTGCTATCCAGCAGGTTGGCCCAGTCTAGCAAAAGCACAACCTGCCCATCAGGAGGGCCATTGCTGGGTTGAGATGGGGAGAGGGGAGGTGAGCGCGAAAGGGAGGAGCATGTGGGGTAACTTGGCCCTTCTAGGACACCACATTTGCTCTTCCAGTAGGGACACATCTCTCTTTCCTCTCACCCACTGGGGAGGGAGCCCAGGGCCTGGCACATGCTAAGCAAGTGCTCTATCACTGCACCACCTCCTTGGCCCCAGACAAATTTCATTTTTAACCGTCAGAGCCGCCTCAAGACGGCAGGGCTGGGGAGGCCCGGCCGTGGGCACCTTGTCCCTGGAGGCGGCGAGCAGAACTCCCAGACCCGCCACTGACGATGCTCACAAGCAGGGCGAACGAGGAAGGGTGTGCAGAATAAGCCCCGTGTCCTTCCAGCAAGCGACTGGCTGGCTCCTTGCATCAGAAAGCCGCGCGGAGGGTCAGTCTATTTCCAGCGTGCAAAGAGCCTCCCGCAGGGACACACGCGCGCACAGAGGTGGTCGTGCGCTGGCTCCTACGGAGACACAGACACAAAAACCAAACCTGTCTCCGTCTCTGGTGTAAAGGGATCCACACCCCTTCTCCCGGCTCTTCCCGCAGTTCAGTCCCGGGCCCCCTCACCGTGCCAGCCCATCCCGCTCCCCGCCCCGCCCCCCAGCATCCTGGGCAGGCTCCCCAGGCTCTGCACAGCGCGCCTGATTCCCAGCTCTGTCCCTCGCCCCCCTGTGGGCCTGGCCAGCCCGCTCCCCGCGCGCCCCCTCCCCGGACTACAAGCCCCAGGCGCCCCCGGCCCGGGCGCTGCGCATGCCCCCTGCTCCCGCCCCCTCGCGGCTCCCCCCGCCTTCCTCCGCCCCCCTCCCCCGCGCTCGGCGCCCGCATCCCTCCATCCAGCCTGTGCCGCAGCCGCATCAGCACCGCAGCCCAGGCGGAGCGCAGCCCGGCCCCTGCCCGGCCCGCGCCGTCGCCCCCGCCCGCAGGACCCCTCGCGACCCGGGCGCCCGTAGGCGCCCCCAGACCCCGGCCTCCAGCACCGCGGTGGGAGGCAGGGAGCAGCGGCCGAGGCAGGAGGACGAGGAGGAGGAGGAGGAGGAGGAGCGGTCGCAGGATGAAGGATCGGACTCAGGAGCTGCGGAGTGTGAGCCTCCGGGTGGGAGAGATGGGGGGCGGGACCCCGAGGTTTGGGGAGCGCGTGGGGATGGAGTGGGGGAGGCGCTGGGACGTGGGGGCGCAGGATGAAGCTGCAGGCTGGGAGCCGGGGCACCTCAGCATCTCGAGGCGCCTGGTGTCTGCATCCCCAGCGAACCTGTATTTTGGGAACGGCGGCTGGAAGAGGTGGGAGTCCATTGAGACACAAGGGCAGGAGCGCCCGCGGGGGTCTCCCAGGAGGCCCCTGGGGTCCAGCCCGAGGATGGAGTTGCAGGGCAGGAGCGGGGATCCTGTCATCCCGGGAACAGATTCGCCAAATTAGAAGGGTGGGGGTTGGTGACTAAGCCGGGCCCAAAGTCTGGCAGGACCTAGATTTGGGGGCTGCTGGGGAGAAGGACACAGGTTGAGACAGCGTGCCAGCACCGGGCAGTGAATGAAAGTGTGTGTGTGTGTGTGTGGCGCGCGGGCCCCATGTGTGCGCTTGCATGTGGCAGCCCGTGAGGAGGGGGCTTCTCGCAGAAAGAGAGGGAAGGGTAGCCGCCGGGGACTGTAGGGGCCCAAGGCTCAGATGAGTGACCCCAGAGATGGGAGAGGAGGCTCTCAGCTAGACATGGAATTGGGTTGTGTCCAGGGACCGTGCTCTGCTGGGGGAACTAGGACATGCTGAGCGAGCCGGGCAGGCTGGTGTGGGCCCAGGTCGGCAGGCCGGAGGAGGCCGGTCGCCAGGAGGCCTGCCTGGCAGTTCTGGGTGTTGCGGAGGGGGGGCAGCCCCGAGGTGCCCAGGAAGCTGTCTTTGGAGGGCCTGGGAAAGGAACTCGGGGAGAATGAGTGGGGTAGCAGGGAGGATGCTGGGGCATTGCAGAATGACCTGGGGCCTGAGGAGGCAGAGCTGGCCGTTTGCTGTGTGACTGTGGCCTGTGGTGTTATGTTAATCAAAGTGCTGGCCCTGGCCAGTGGCCACGGTGTGGTGTCCTGATGCACCAGGTCTGTGCCAGCAGCCTGTTGGTTGTAACCCTAGGGGTTGTTACCCCATCTGACAGATGAAGAAACTGAGGTTTAGAGATAGGAAAGGACTTGTCCAAGGTCATCAAGCAAACAGGGGGAACAGGCCGGAATCTGAGTTTCCCATCTACCAAATCAGTGTGGGTCTCTGCTTTTCTAGCTTTGAGCTAGAACCCTTGACACTAGGCATAAAGAGCTCTGCCTTCGGAGAGACCCCTGTATTTGGGGGTGAGGACCCGACTTGGAGAGAGCGGTGTTTCTGCCTTCTCTGGGGACACAGGTTAGCAAGTAAGGAGAAAGGAAGAGCAAATAGTAGACAGAAGGAATTTGGCAGGTTTATTTTCATTTATTTGTTTGTTTTTTTGTGGTACTGGACCTTGAACGGAAGACCTTTGGACCCAGTTGCATCTGCTCCTACCAACCGTTTTTTTTCGTGTGTGTGTGTGTGTGTGTGTGTGTGTGTGTGTGTGTGTGTGTTTTAAATTTTAAAACAGGGTTTAGCCAAGTTGCTCAGGCTGGCCTTGAACTCACAACCCTCCTGCCTCCCGGAATGCTGGGCTGCCAGGCTTGCCTCATCACATCTGATTTAGATTTATTTCTCACCTTTACTGCATGTATACTCAGGCACAAAGAAAAATAACAATCACATGAATAACCCACACTGTTCTGAGCATTTTATACATATTAAATCATTGACTTGGGCGTGGCAGTGCCCATTTAGAATCCTGGCACTCAGGAGGCAGAGGGAGGATTGCCATGAGTTTAGGACCAGCCTGCACTTGATCTTAGCCAAAAGGCTGAGAAGCAATATTAGGACCAGCCTGAGCTACGTAGTGAGACCCTATGTCAAAGCCGCTAAATAAATAAATACATAAGTAAATCAACTTGATCCTCACAACTATGAGGCTAGTGCTGGTTTAGCTTTTTTGTTGTTGTTGTCTTTTTGAGACAGGGTCTCGCTATGCAGTGCAGGCTGGCCTTGAGCTCACTTTGTAGCCCAGGGTGGTCTCGAACTCGCCTTGAGCTCACTTTGTAGCCCAGGCTGGTCTCGAACTCACAACGATCCTCCTGCCTCAGCCTCCCAAGTGCTAGGATTACAGGCGTGCGCCACCAGGCCCGGCTTGTGCCTCCTAGGTACGCACTCTGTATCAAGCTACACCTCTTTTTTTGCTTCCTTTTGTCTTTCTGAGATAGGGTCTAAGACGTAGAGGCTGGCTTTGGGCTTGCAGTCACCCTGACTCAGCCTCCCGATTAGGTTACAGGTATGCACCAATGCTCTATGATTCATTCTCTTTAA
>PVLD010031451.1:0-15720 GCA_004027595.1 Dinomys branickii | reverse complement strand
TAGGTAACATAAGGAAAATCACATGTAAAAAGGAAACAAAATATATAAAATCTATTTTAAGATAATAAATACTAAGACATTAAAAATCTATTATGTACATAATTATTCATTTCAATCCCTCTTCCCCATATTCATGTTACCCAGCACACTGCACAAGGTAGATGTCTGACTTAAATTTGGTGATGTGGTATATCATTTTAATTCTGGAAGATGGTAAACATGATCCTTAGTTGAAATGCACTTTCACTTTTGGTTTAATTTGGATTATTTTACTTACCATATAACTTAAAAATAACAAACACCAAAGGAACTCAGAATTCATGTTTACATAGAAACCTGCTCATGGATATTTATAGCTACTTTATACATAATTTCCAAAAGCTGGAAGTAACCAAGATGTCCTTCAGTACTGAATGGATAAATTAAATGTGGTAAATCCTAAAAACAGAGTTGTAGTGATCACTAAAAGAAATGAGCAGCCCACTGCAGTGACACAAACCTACATTCCCAGCACTCTGGGAAGCTGAGGCAGGAGAATGGCAAGTTTGAGCCCACGCTGGGCTACTCAGGGACTTAGGACATCCTGTTGCAACATAAGAAACAGAGCACTGGGATGGAGCTTAGAATGAAAGCTCTGCAAGAAATACGCAGTCCCAAGAGAAATCTAAAAACAGGAAAGAAATGATCTATCAAATTATAAAATGACCTGGAAGAATCTGAACTGCACATGAAAGTGAATAATGTCTACATGAAAGACTACATGCTATATAACTACTTCTGAAAAGACTTGCTGGAAAAGAAAAAAATATGGAGACAGTAAAATTATCAGAGTTTGCCTTGGGGTAGGGAAGAAGTCATAAATAGGGGGCAAAAGTGATTTCTGAACACTAAGTATTTTTGGTGTGATACAGTGTTAGATTCTCTGTACAGAGAGAGTATGTGTACAGATATATATGTATCTACACCCATAAAGTGTACAGCACCAAGGTAAACTCTTAGTAACTGGATTTAAAGCGGTAATGTAACAGTGTAGCTTGATCAGTTATAAGAAATGAAGCAGTCTATGTGGAAAGTTGATGCCAGAAGTTTGCATGCGTCCCCGGGAAATCTCTCTTAAATTCCTTTGAATTTTCCTGTGATGCAAAAACTGCGCTAAGATTGGAAATGTCAAGATCATGTGAAATTCCACTACTATTATAATAAATTGAACAAGAGAATAGATCCCTGAAAAGCGTTATGAATACCAAATAAATAGGAGCATATATTCAAAACATTAGGAGAGGAATTAAATCAAGTATTCTTTTTATTATGCCTATCAAATCGGAATTGATCCATAGCACATCAGAGTCCAAAGACTGTACCTGCCCTTCCTTGTTGGTGGGAATGTAAATCTGTCCAATGGCTTTTGAAAGCTGCCTGACAATCGGCATAAGCAGCATATTTGAACTTTTAACCTTGCAGTTTGTCTTCTGACTCTTCCCTAGAACGTAATTCACTAGTAGAGACAAAGTTGTTCTTTGACTTGTTATTTTTAATAGGACAAAAATAGAATCAAACAACAACCTAAGTAGCTGGCAAAGAAGAGAGTTAAATAACTCTTGATATACGATTGCACTGGAACATTATTATCCATGTATTAAAATTATATTTTCAAGAGTAGTATGATAAATAAAATTGATTATCTATTAATTTGACTATATATTCAGTATAGCCAGTATATTTTATTTCTTAAAATATATATAGAGAAAAGTGAACATTTAAAAAATCTTCTGAAATATTTAAAAAGAATCTCTTTTTATGTAGTAAAATTTGGTTTCATATTCTAAGTTATCTTGAAAATTTCTGTGACCTGGCTGAGTCTCCTCAAATACATATGTTGAAACAAGGTTGCTGATATGTTAGCATTAACATATATGGCCTTTAGGGAGTGATTATTGGCTCTGCCTTCATGAATTAGAGTAGCAATTTCATAAAAAGACTGGAGGGAACTAGCTAGGCCTTTTATCTCTCAATCCCTCCCACCATGCCAAGATAGATTCCTTTCCTCTGTAAGACAGAACATTCAAGGCACTGTTTCGGAAGCATAGATTAGCTCCTCAGAAGACACCAAACTGGCCCATGGCTTGATCTTGAAATTTCTGTGCTCCAAAACTGAGAAAAAAAATTTTCGGGTTCATCAATTATCTATCTCAGATATTTTGTTTTAGCAGCACAAATGAACTAAAACACCATTATTTTCTTGTAATAAAGGGGAAAATATAAACCTTATGGCATTTGGATTTCCAAATGAAATAAGATATCCTAATGTAAAAGCATATCTTTCACAAAAGCATAGTTTTATACTGGGGCAAATCTTTAGAAGAAAAACTGTACCAAGAAATATTACCAAGAGCCATATAGAAGGACACCTACTTCTGGTAGAATCCCTAACTAATGCCTTCAGGAATTCTTTGCAAAATTAAGATGAAAAAATTTAGGAAGTACATTTCCAAAGGCCTTACCTTGAAAGTGAATTGCTATGTATTTTCTACAAGTAACTCTACTTGTAAGGAATTCCATGCTTCTCCCTGAACTATATATATCTAGCACTAAGGAATGTTGAGGTCTTGATAATGACAATTTTTCTAACCTTTGGCTCTTCTACTTGTAAAAGATTCTACCTTTCATGTAAAGTCCTGAAGGACAAGTAATTCATAGACAATGCATTATTGCACTAGTTTTACTCTCTTCTTTGTAAGAAAGATAGTGTCGCTGAAACTGCAATTATACTGTGACTGCCTAAACCTCTTAGAAATCTTTTGATTATATATAATGTCTCTGCTCCTTGACTGCTATCACCATATCGCATCACTGAAGTCATAGACCTCATTGTTTGTACTGATGGGTAGGAAATAAAAAAAATAGTAATTGCTATCAAAAATTTCCCAAGCCAGTGTCTTTGTCCTTTTGAGTTACCATCACAAAATCACAAAATCTTGTGAGTCAGCATTGCAAAAATAATCATAAACTGATTCACTCATAAACAACAAAAATTAATTTCGCACAGTTTTAGGGGATGGAATCCAAGGTGAAGATGCTGGCTATATTCGAGTCTCCTAAAGGCCCACTTCATTGCTTTTGGTGTTTTGTTGCCAAGGTTTCATCTGATGGAGGGACTAAACAAGCTCCCTTTGGCTTCTTTTTTTAAAGGCTAAACTCTTATTTATGAGAGCAGATCCCTCATGACCTAATAAATCAGCCCCCAAAGGCCCTCCCTTCTAATATACCTTCATAATTAAGATTCAAGATATAAACTTTGACGGGGAGAGAAACATTCACATTACACTACTCAGTTACCACAGTTTTAGAGAGTTTATCCCCATAAGTAGCCTAATCTCATATTTTCTATATAAGGACAATAGTGATAATCTAGTAGAGGATGAACCAGGACATTTTATTGGATCATAGTGATATGTATGCTTCACTATTTAACCCTTTTATTTACATGAAGAATTAAGATGTGTTATGTACATGTAATAACTTCGCGTGATAAATTCCGTCATTATGTTCTGCCAATATATGCTCATAAAATTAAAAATAAACAAAAACTAATAATCTTAACTATTGCCAATAATGCTTTACTGCCACAATGGTAGATGGAATGTTATGCTTTATCATAGGTAATGTGTGCAAATTTCCATGAGCTTTGCTAGGAAAATAAAATATTACATAGTTTCACGTCTGATTTCTGTACCACAAGTAGCAAATGGTAAATCTTCTGTCCATCTGCACTCTATAATTATTGTGAAATGACTTTTTCCACTAGGACTATATAGGTAAACAAGGGTTTTGCTAAGACATGACCAAAACTAAGCTCTTCTTCCTAGTTTGATTTATATTCACTCTTTCTTCTTAGCTGTCTGCAGTGGGTATACCTGAACTCAGCACAGAAACACCTCTCTTACAGTAGAAATACAACATACTGTTTAAGGGCACCTATTACAGTTGCACAATCTGTAGAACCACTTAAATTAATAGGAAAATGAAATAAGCCAATCTAAGTAGAAATATTCGGTAATTGTCAAGCTTATTAAAATATCAATATAAATAGAGCATGGAAGTAGGTATCAATAGCATATGAAAAATGGCAGTATAAATATCCAATAATTGTCAAAATGCATATGAACATATGCAGAAATTATCCACCCAAATGTCTTCATCTTTCCCCTTCTCTATTCTTTACCAACCCACTCATAGACTGTTCCTTTTTAGAGCTTTAATTTGAAGACAGACTTTCCAGATCACTTTGATGGCTGTATCAACTGCCTACCCCTTCCTGTCTCACTAAGCCAGCCCTGCAATCAGGCCAAGGAAACAGGCCTCCAATTTGTGATCCTCCTTCCCCAGCAACTTGAGTGCTGAAATTATATACATGAACCACCCCACTTGGCCCAGCATTCTTTTTAAAAGCTATAGATACTTATTAAGATTTTTTGTTCTAAGAAGCTAAGGAAGAAAGGCATAGACAATAACTTTAGTAGAGTATCTATTATCGGTCATGCTCATTAGCTTTAGCATAAACACTAGCTCATTTAAGAAATGCAATAACTCATTTAAAGTAAACACTATTAATTCCATCCTTCTGAGGAAATTTGTAGCTGGCCAAATTTTAAAATCCTTCCCTGGCATTCTACAGGTAGCAAACAAAAAAGCCACAGTTTTTACCTATACTCTTGCGGGGGGGGGTTGTTGTTTTTGTTTTTTATTTGTTTTGTTTTGTCTTTTTGAGATAGGATCTCACTATGCACTTCAGGCTGGTCTTAGAATCACTTTGTAGTCAGGGCTGGCCTCAAACTCACAACAATCCTTCTGCCTCAGTCCCCTCAGTGCGGGGATTACAGGTGTGCCCCACCACACCTCGCTTACTCCTGTGTTTTCAATCTATTATTTGTCTTTCATCTATCTTTTCCTTTCGGTGGGGGAGCTATGATTCAGATACAGAATGACTTAGTAACTATTTGTTAGCACAGGAAAAAAACAAAGTCAAATGAAAAATTTGATTTACACACTGTCTGCTCTGATTAAATATATGTTGTCAGGGTGTATCTATCTAGTAAAGGAGGATAAGATGGAGGTCATATGGTTCTTTGAAGATATTCTATCCTTCTTTTGCCGGGTATATACGATCACTCTCCCACCTACTGAAGTTAGCTTTCATTCTGTGACATGCTTCATCAATGATATTTGAGCAGAAGTGACCTGATTGCTTCTGCAAAGGTGTCCTAAGAGCCATGAAATGCTTTCTATCTTACTGAGTAATCACAGTATGTGGGTATGCCCTGCTGTATTATAATGAAGAGGGAACAAAAATAAGACATAAGGACAGTCGAATTCATTAGCATAAGCTGTTTGATACACTCACTGTCAGTAATAGATTTGCAGCAGAGATAGAATACTTTTTAAATAAATATTTTAAAAAATCTTGTATTCAGTCTATGGCCCACATTTAGTGTGATGCTAAAAGTTTATTCTCTAAAGGAACAAATAACGGATATTTTTTAAATTTTGCTAATTATTCTCAAGATTGAAGTTCTCTACCAATAAGTTTGCATTTATTTTTTCCATCAGTGATAATAATCAAGAGCATTTTGCATAAGAATCGAGGTATGTTAGGTTAACAGAGGTAATTCATATCACTCATTGTATATATGTGAGGATGAAATGAGTAGATAAACATATAAGGGAATTTTTCTGTTGGAATATTAGAAAACAGTGACAATTATTTGATCATTAGATACTTGTGGCTATCAGTTAGTGTTTTTGTAACTATAGAGTGATGGAATTCTATAAAATTATTTAAGTATACTTTCTAATGATTTTATTTGATTCTACTTGACAAAAATTACACATATTTAAAACATCAAGCATGGTGTTTTAGTATCACAATATCTGTATGCAATGATATCTGCAATCAAGCTAATGAGCAGATTCATCAGTTGACATAGCATTTTTAAATAAAATTCTTAATATCTATTTTTAAGCAAATTTAAGGCATGTAATATGTTATGAGTAGTTATAGTTCCAATGCTGTACATTAAGGACCTCTGTAAGTTTGTACTACTCAACCAACCTCTCCATTTGCACCATCCCCTGACAACCAATTTCACCATTATCCTCTCTGAGTTCAACATATTTTGAATCTACACATAAACGATATCATTGAACATGTATATGTATGTATGTGAATTATTTCACTTAGAATAATGTACTCCAATCTTACATTGTATAAAACGGTATGATTCCCTTCCTTTTATAGCTGAAATATAAAACATAACATTTGATATATAGCATATACAATATATATGCAAATGTGTATCTGTGTATATGAATATGTGTATGTATATATATATCAATTTCTTTATTGATCTAACCATGGAAACACACCTATATTGTTTTCAGAGGTGGGCCAGTGATGAACATGGAAGTGGTGATTCAAGTTGTTAATTTCATCCCCTTTCAAGGAAAACCTGATTGTGGTTTCCTGAATCATATAAAATAGTGCCTTGGTTACTTTACTCTAGTTGCTGGGACAAAATACCCAACACCCAAAATGAAGAAAGGAAAGGTTTATTTAGCTTACAGTTTGTGGAGGTTTCAGTCCATACTTGGCTGGTTCTGAGGCAGAGTGGCACATGGCAGAAGGCAAACGGTTCATGGCAGCAGAACACAGCAAAAGGAGGAATGGTTGGAAGCAGCCTCTTTTCTTCCCTTACATTGTAAACAGCCTACCCCTACCCAAGGGGCGTGTAGCTCTCACACAATCTCCAGGCCCTCCTCTTCCACAGGCTGAGGATGTGTACAAAGTAAGCACCCTGACTTCCTGCTGAATCACTCAGCTAAACCTCTAGACTCCCCAAGTTGACACAATGTATCAACCATAACAAATAGTAACTTTGTACATTTTTAGGAGCCTCCATCCTGTTTTTCATAATTATTGTATCAATTTACATCTCTACAAACAGTATACAAGCATTACCTTTTCACCACATTCTAGCCAAAACTTATTCATATCCGAAAGAAATGTTTATGCTGCAGAGATTTAAACTTCATTGAAAAGTATGAAATAGGAATTTAACAACTCATCTAAAAGAAACTTATCTACTGTAGAGTCTGTTTCCATTTTTTAAAATTTATACTGTTATTTAAGATAGTTTTGAAGAATGATTAATGATATACACTAAGAAGTAACTATACAGTCCACAATTTGGCATATGTTGTAGAATGAATTTATAAATTGCAATTAATGCATTCTTTGTCAAGCTACTTAAATAGATATTCTTTGTGTGTGCCACCCGTAAGCAAATATAAAAATTCTGCATAAATTACCCAAAACAACACCTACTGCTTCTTTAAAAAGTTAGTAAAATGAACATTTGAATATCAAATAAGTGAAAATAAATTTAAGCTTATGTAATAAGTATAGATTTGATTGTTTCTCAAGGAGCCATGAATTCTTTTAACCAAAATGTTTAGTAATGAAAAGTATTTTTGCCTTTCTTAGATGTGTGAGATATGTAGATATATATATGTGTTATATAATACCAACGAATGATATCTATTATGCATTTGGAGTACACCATTGGGTTCAACTGTACGCTGCAGCCCTCATATTTTGTAAGGCAAATTATGTGCCAAAGAGTAGGCTCAGTACCCAGGACTCCAAAGATACAAGGGATCTATTTTCTAAAATGTAGTTATTCTATACTGTACCCTAGGAGACATAAACTCAAAGATGTGAGTAGTTTTGAGGAGATTAACATGTAATGTTAGTGTTTTAAATAAAAAGGTTTATAGTAGTCAGGATATGTTTCTGATGTGTTTCCTGTCTTTAAGAAGATGCTTTTTAAAAAAATGACTCCCTTGGGCAATTATATTTCAAGCGGGAGATGCTACCACAGTGGATCAGTTTAACTCAGAATAAATTTGCTTTAATTTATTGTATGAAGTACTGTTCAAAATGTAAATTACAAACATATACATATATATTAGAAAGATATATAAAAATTAGGAAGGTATGATTTCTTAGTAATTATTACAGTTTTGATTTGCTCTTTTATTTTTTTAGTTTATATAACTTGCTTTTAATACTGTTATATTTAAGAGAGGCCTTGAAATTTCTTTAAAAATTAATATTTGTCTCTCCAAAGCCATTGAAGCTAGCTTTCCATACCATGTTAATTTCAAGTTCCTTATTATTTTTTAAATTTAAAGCAAAAGTTATACCAAGTATAGTATTGCATGCCTATATTTCCAGCACTCAGAAGGATAAAGCAGAAGAGTCATGAGGGTGGTTTTTTTTTAATTTTTTAAACATTTTATTAGTACCTGTTTTCAGTGCATAATGATAGCATTCCTACATAATGATACCGTCTCAGCAAACAGCACAAATAACCTTATTAATGTTTTGTAAACATGAGAAGGCCTTTTTTCTTATGTCTTGTACATTTTTGTTTAGCTATGATTTACTGTGAATGTACATAAGTAAAAAGTTAACAAACCAATTCAAGAATTTGGCTTTCAGTTCTACACTTGAAATTTTATATACTGCTTGAAGGATTTCTACAATCAATAGCCAAGGATCATAGGAGCTAGTCTACAAAAGCACAGTATTCATCTTTTTCCTTCTCTTAATGAAACTGAAATAATTCTGTCCCACAAAATGAACTGTATATTACGTAAATCTCTAACAGCTATGCAGTAAAGATTTGACACCTTCTCTGAGATGGTCTTGCTCAGTTGCACACACTGTAATGCCTTGCAACCCCCATGCAAAGGAATGAAGTTGGCGCCCTTCTCACAGTGAAAAAAAAATGTAAACGTTCAAGCAGACGACTATCATTTGAACACATATTTGATGTTAGTTATCTCATGTTGGTTGGTTTCGGAGGAGCAAGCGCGAAATAGGCCTATTTTACATTTAAGCCCATAGTCGGATATCAGTGGTTCAGCTTTCATGGGTATCACACAAACTCTGGATATCTGTGACACCCTCAAGTGAGAAAAGCATTGCAGGGTGGTGTTATCCATTCAGCTCTGAAGCGGAGATTACCAATTGCACCCCAAGGTCCATATTCCCTCTGCCCTTCTGTAGAAATAAAACCCCTGTTCTTAGTTTATCTGCTACTTTCCAAGAACGGACTACACTTATCATCTTCTCTTGTTTCTATGTAAGACCCATTGACTCCCTTCTTACTTTAGACGCATAACCAGAATTAAAATGGGAAATTTCTAAAAAAACAAGCCAAGTTTCCACATTCCTCCTCACTCGTACTTGCAATGGGTATGTGCGAGCTGGAGCTGGAGGAGCCATCTGAACTACGAAATAGAAGCTTTGTGTGGGGAGGACATGATTATGAAGCCACTGCACCATCTTCACTGTCTTATTTGAAAAACAAGTAAACTTCCATTGTTCTTGACTTCTGTAATTTTGGATTCTGTATGATTTAGAGCCAAAGTCAGAAATTCAGTGACTACAAGAAAGAATCCTTGCCAATGTAATGGGTCTCAAAATATAAATTACACACTGGCCAGTCTAGGTTGAAACAGCGACAATGTCCTGTTTGCACAAGTGCTTAATTTCACCCGGGAGAGAAAAAGGCAAGGTATATGATCACATGATCATGAATTATTATCATATAACTGCTAGCGGATGAATGTGGACCTGAGCATCTTCTCAATTTCAAAGGAGGGCCATTGTGATGCATGGATATTTGAGCTGATAAGTAAGACAATGGACAGAACTATACATATGATGATCTAGATTTTAAAACTTCTGGACAGAGAAACAGCAAGCTAAAGAGGGAGGAATAAAATTGGTACCATTAAGAAATAGAAAATTTGACTCCTTTGATTAAAGAGAACAATGGACCGAATAACTGTGAAAGATGAGGCTAAGAAATATGGTAGAAACCGCAACAAATAGGTTTTAGTACATAATGGATAAAAACAAAACCCAAAAAATACACTTTAGAATTTTGTTTCAACAGCTTTCTGTAGTTGATTCTCTCTGCCTGGTACATTTTTCCAATATCTATTTTATCCTTTTTATTCTTTCAATCCTAGACAGTGTGCTTTACTATTTCCCGAATCCAAATACAAGACAGAATTTCATTTTAGTTGTAGATTTAGATATTTTACTGTATATGAAGAACTGGCCAAGGAGATACAACACTCTACTTCATAATTTGTTTTAAAAACCTCAAATAAAAAATTCTCAAGTCAGGTTTTATATAAAAATCAATGCATTACATTAGGAATTCTCTGTATATGTTTGTAAATATAGCATTAAATTGTTACCTTATGATCTTTTGATGCATTTCTATTTTATTAAATTCAATTTTAATAGTAAATTTATTGAAATACAGATTTTGACTATACTGATATTTCAGAACAGTTTTGAGGTTCCAACAATCAAAGCATGTTTAGAGAAATCTATATTTTCTTTTTGTAGTGGATGGAAGATAACTAACTTTGAGCCACATGATAAAAAAATTTCACGAGTCCTAAATTCATTATTTTAAAGGAGTTGTAAGTATCAAGGAGGAGTTAAAAAATCTATAATCCTGCTAATGAGGTTTGTTGAGGTTCATGAAAACGAATCTACAGTGCTCATTGCATCTAGATTTTCTATAATAGATTTTCTATAACAGAATTCTCATGCACTATTGACAGATTATATAAACTCTTAAGAAATTTATTGGAGATTATGTATGCAATATATATTACATTTTAAACTTTCATGTATCATAAACATACATAAATTGATATGGGTCTATGAATGAGTTATATCCTACACATCACCTTATAAAATGTGGTTAATAAAGCTATGGTCCACTGATGGAAGTGCAAAGTATGCAGCCATCGAATTATCGAGGTCAAACTACTGAGGTATTTCTATGTACTAAAGTAAGAGAGTGTTCATGATATATTGCATGATTTACTGAAGAATTTTTAAAGTGTTTTGAAAAATAGTATATCTTATATGACTTTTAGGGAAGCAAGATTAATGCAGAATATAGGGAGGATGAATAAACGGACACAAATACAGACATTTTTATAAATGCTGTTCAAATAATTGAATTTCTATCTCTGGATAATAAAATTACGGGTTTTTCATCTTTTAAAATACTCACCTATTTATTTTTTTATTTTAAAGAATAAAGAACAAAAACAAATCTAAAAATACAAAGATGTAAAGCAACACCTATTTTAATTGAAATAATATTTTAATACAAAGAAATATAATTCACAACAAAACAATGAGTTAAATTGCCTAGAAAGTTGGTATGATTTGTATTGATAGGGAAATAAAGTTATTAAGAATCTACCACTACTTGAAAATAATATATATTCCAAGGAGATAACCTTTCTGTGTGCAGAGATACATGGTTTTATGGGTACAGGAGTCTGAAATGGATTTTTGAGCCCAAAGCAAAAAAAAAAACTCTCAGCTTTCTGGCAGCTTTATTTTTGTGATCATATACACCAAGCAAACAAAAGCTTGCGCCATAGCAAAGTTTGTGATAGTCATGAATTCTCTTGACAGTAAAAATTGACCATGAAGTAAAGTCATTAGATGTGTCTGTGCAGTTTATATTACTTGGTAGTTGAAGGTGGTAAAATGTTTTCTGACATATAAAGCATCAATGTATTAAAAGCCTGAAACATACAAGGGAGGTACGTTTGAGAAAATCAAGGCAAGCATGGACAGAATGTGGAAACTAAGTGGATTGACATGAGTCTTTGGTTGGGGAAGGTGGAAATAGAGATTAGCTCCTCAGTATCCTGCAGAGAGTACTCGTGTTTTCCTCTTATTCCAAGAGAAATGGGGGGTCACTGAGGGGTTTGCATCAAATGGAGTCACATGATCATCTTTAGTTTTTAAGAGTAATTAGGACTTCTATAGAGAAAAATATTTTGTTGCAAGGATACCTTTTGAGATCAAATGATCACCACAGTGAGTCGAAAAGAAATGAACCAGGAGGTGCCAGTAAGTTGTATCAAGTCATGAAAATATTTTGATTTAAATTAGAATAATGATTACAGACATCTAAAACAAATTTTCGTTATAGAACCTCCATATTATAAGGCTTGGTTAAATGAGGATGAGGGAGATGGAAAGGTTCTGAGAGGAGAGGGTGAGTGAGTGGTAGGTCCGTTTTCTGATATAAGACACACATGGGGATGCGCAAGTTTCAGCTGGAATGGAGGTTGTCCTTTTTTAAAATTTGCATCATATTAAGTTTGTTGTGGAATTATTCACTAGGCAGTAGAAAACATTAGTGTACAATATATGCATCTCCTTGTAAAATTATCTTCTCTAAAATTATTGCCCATTGCTGGGTGTGGTGGCGTGCCCCTGCAATCCCAGCACTCGGGAAGCTGATGCAGGAGCATTGTGCGTTTGAGACCAGCCTGGGCTACAAAGTGAGCTCAAGGCCCGCCTGGACTGCATACTGAGATCCTGTCTCAAAAAGACAAAAAGTAAAAGATAAATAAAAAATTTTAGAAAACAAAAAATTATTGCCAATTGTATAGAAAAGTGACACTGACTTTTAAAGTCAAATGTTTGCTATTTTTCAAGAAATTATTCTTGAAATGATTGGCCCACCCCCAAAAAACTATCATGCCAAGAAATAGTTAGCTATTCTGAATATATGTGTTTTTTTAAACAAATGTCATTGAGAATCCATATAAAGTCTTTCAGATGTGAAACAGAATGCTATGTGACATGCTATATTTAATGAAGCAGACCTTGAATAACTATTCTCCAATGAAAAATACTTTATTGACAGATATAAAAATGTGTTATGAATTATTTTTTACCACTGTTAGATTAAAAAGTGTGCTTTTCTTTGAGAGGACACCACAAAGAATTTTACTGTGAACCAAATTAAAATAAAGTTTTTGAAAAAAATGTATTAAATGTATTATCGAACATGTGCATAATAAATATACATATATGATGCCGTCTGTGTAAAACTAAATCAAAAGTGTATGGATCCAAAAATATCTTATTTTGAAAATTTCCTTAGATATAGAATGAAGTGCTCAAATTCCATATACTTTCTCCATCTTTACTGCAACATTAGTTGTAGCTTTTCTCAAAGGATATTTGAACAGTACTTTTTAAAAATCATCTTATAAAAACAATACTTTTAAAGAAAAGGAAGTCTGGGGCTCAGAAAATTATATTTATACTCACAATACAAACTTATTTTTCCTGGAACAATTTTTAAAATGTAGACTTTTTAGCTAAAACAATAAGTATGTTTTGTTCTTGAAAGACTTAAATAACTTTGTTAGTGAAAATTGAGAGAAGCATCGTAAAGGCTTCCTTGCTTGACCTTAGGTCTGCAGACATGATAACCTTCCAGTCCCGTCTTTTCTTGTGTCTTTGGGTGCAATTTTATTTTTAGCATGAGTCACATTTGCTTGTGTGTACAGTAGCCGAGTCCTTTTGGGCTTGAGGCCCTCAACAAGAGAGTTGGCATATGCCACAATAATAAGCAAACAAAACTTCCAACAGACTCCCAAAGTAGTTACAATCTTGGTGATCTGATGACCTTATGGGAAAAGTAGTATTTATGCTGAGAAGCTCTGAACTATGAGAGCTGTTAGAGGAGGAGCCAATCACTACAGAGAAATAACATATATAAGCACCGTCAAGCTTGAAAGAATCAGTAAGTTTGCAGGGCTGAATAAGGCCAGGGTCTGGAATTTAGAGAATAGCTAAGCCAAGGGCCATGAAATGAGTTGGGAGAGATTGACATGGCACATTTGAATCTAGAGTTTTAGGGCTGGGGATATAGCTCAGTGGAATAAGCACTTGCCTAGCAAGTGCAAGGTCCTGAGTTTGATCCCCAGTACCGCCAAAAAATAAAAATAAATGAATCTAGAGTCTTAAACTGAAGCTATAGAATGATTTGAGCAGAGGTGAGGATGAGATACATCTTTTTCCTCTCCTTTTCAGTATTGGGAATCAAACCCAGGACTCTGTACATGCCAGGGATGTACCTTTCAATGGGAGCACTCTGATTCTGTTTGAAATGCACAAAGAGTGCGAGAGCTCAGGTACAGATTGGCAGACAAATTGTGTTTATCTGAGCCATCAGATCAAAATTTCCAGTTTAATTAGTTGTGTACTTTCACAGGCTGAATGACTACTTAGACAGGAACACATAACCTCTGCAGCAGGACAGGGACACTTGCTTTTTAAATTCTCCCAGATGGCATATTTACACATAATACTAAAGGTCCAAGGTAAGATCTGTCCAGTTGTAGGTGTACAATTCTAGTTATGACCCTGACCTGTTGATTTTACATCACCACTTCAGGAAAGCATGAACTAATAATATATGTGATTCTATGTAATTCAGTATTAATGTGCTTGTTTTTTTCTGGTTCTTAAATGAAAACTTAGGCCAGAATGCCTAGCCTCCTTTAGTAGGCTCTTTTGCTTTTATAAGTGGCTTGGACAAAGGTGGTAGGAGTTATCGTAAAAAGGTAGCCTCACATAAACTGTAATTTTCAGGAGGCATTTACGGGATTTGTAGATGACTTAAATGATAGGGTTTTTAAGAGAAAGCAAAAATCAAGAAACATAAAGACTAGCTAATGATTGGTAGTGTCATTTAGCTGGTAGTCTTAACTCTGAGCATCAGCTTAATCAATTAGAAACTAAGAAATCATTGTGCCCCAAGTGAAGACTTCAGGTTCTTATTCAATTGGCTCAGGGTTCTAAACACTATTCTCGCATTTTAAACTCTTCCTTATTTTCAGAACTATATAATTTAATTCTCTGGTTTTTTCATTGAAATTAAAGAAAAGGAGCTGCTTTTCCTTAGATCATTAATATGAGGATTAAAACTTCAAAATTGTTCCAGTGTTAGTGCAGTATTCCAGTTGTGAAAATATCAATATTTTTAATGCATATGATAGAATAGCATAGACCATATAAAAAGAATTCTTTCAGCGAGTGTTTCTCAGTGAGGCACTATTTTTGCCAACCTGGAGAATATTTGGCAAGGCCTAGAGATTTTGTATTTTTTGTAAGTACTAATGAGAGTTGGCTGCGCTGGCCATTCATAGAGGCCAGAAAGGCTGCTAGCACTGAACAGCATCCTCCCACTCTCAACAAAGAATTACCTAGCCCAAAATGTGAATATCGGTAGTACCATCTCCGAAAACCTCTGTACTAGTATAGTATTAGTGAATAACGGAAGTTGCAGGATGATAGGAAAATATCATAGTATAGTAGTTATTTTAGTGGTAGCTAACAGAGCAGAACAAACCCAAACTTTCAGTGTCTTACCGTGATAATTGCTTATCTTAGTCCCATAACATAGTCCGTGGAAACCCATGGTGGCATGTGGGTTTCCTACCTATGGTGACAGAAGTACTTAAATTTCTCACATCCTTTTTTTCTCTATCACTTTAATCTCTGCATTTCCTGCATTCTGCTACTGGGTGAAAAAGAGAGAGTTTAAATTAGAAAGGACCACAGGCCTGTAGTCACAGCTACTCAGGAGACTGAGGCAAGAGGATATATATCTTGAGCCTAGGGATTCAAGACTAGGACAGACAACATAGCAAGAGCAGGCTGGGGATATAGCTTAGTAGAATAAGCGCCTGACTAGCAAGCACAGGGTCCTGAGTTCGATCCCCAGTACCGCCAAAAAA